>CABHPQ010169240.1:0-47675 GCA_902168405.1 Peromyscus aztecus
CTAACCTTTTCTCGTTAGTTACTCATAGAAATGACAGAGTTGGAATTTTTGTCTTCAAAACAGCTCACAGGCAGACTGATACAAGATCTAAACCCATGGTAAGGTCTGTTACAGACCTAGAAGTGTGCCTTAATAAGGCAGGAAATTTGCCTCCACAGAGCCTTCTAACCCAGACTGACCAATCTCCTCTACATCTCTGAGTGTGAGACAAGCTGAATTCCAGACTGAGAACCAGGATATGCAGGAAGTCTAATCCACACACAAAGGCCTTGAATGAGTGCTATTTTTAGGTAGAAGCCAACCAGCTGAGTCATGAATGGACAGTGGTTGCTTATGCAGAATAACGAAACAGGAGTGATGGCCAGAGCAGTCTGTACTCCATCTTGTCCTAACATCACTGGAGAAATGGAGGGGACAGGGGCAGCAGGGGAACATGGTAATTGATTGACAGCACATCATATGGATCCTGAATGTCGGAGCTGCTTCAGCTGACCCATGAGTTAAACTAGGTATTGGGGTAAGATAAGAGGAAGAGCTTCAAGGGGAGGGGAAGATAAGAAACCCACCTTAGAGCCACGTGGATAAGTGGAAACAAGGAGGCCAAAACTTCTGCCAGAATATTTACATGGAGCATCCGGAAGGGAGATTTCGTTTTGAACCACAAAGGCTGAAATGGTGTAGTGTTGAATGGTACAGGGATATTTTCAGTTATGCCACAATTGATTCAGGAAACAAAGCTCCAAGAAAACCAAAATGAAACCAATGTTGTAAACCGAGCAGAGCTAGGAAACAGTTAAATGGGGAGTGAGCTTATGTGCATACACAGCAGTGATATTTATCATTTGCACGAGGACTAGCAAGGGATGGGGATGTGAGTGGCGGAGAAACTGAGGGAGTCAGTTATAATAGCGCACTATATTTTGGGTACTAAACAGAACCTTGAGATTCAAACACAGAGACACTTGCTATTAATGGGATTTTTTTTCTTCTGAATCTCTTCCTGTCACGCATTTCAAATATGTCTGAAAGTGGTTCCAGAATAGATTGTTTCAGGTGTGATTATCACATTTTTAAGAAGTCAGCTGTTATGGTCTTAAAGAGGGGAATGCTTTCTCAGCTCTTTTATGGCAATGACTCTATTTAAAAGCCATTGCTTCTCAGTGGTAAGGCCTCTGTTGCCTTATTTCAAGCTCTTACTATTTTTTTTTTCTTTTACAGAACTGACCATCTTTTTGGTGGATTCAAATCTCCTATTTGGTCCACTGATATAAACTGAAACTTTTGCCAAAGCACCAGGCAGAGGCCTAAAGATGTTCATTTGTTGTTACTGTTGTTGCTATTGTTTAGATCAAGGTCATGACAAATTGTCCGGGCAACTCTTCGACCTTAATCCTCTGGAGTAACTGGGGTTATAGACACGTCACATTCCATGGCACACTGTTAAGAGATGCTATATTTTTAAAAGTAAAAACAAATTTTGTTGAATTCATTAGTAACAAGGTTAGCAATTTTAAATGAACTTTTTAAATGTGAGACCCAGGAGGAATGGATACTGAAGTCTCAGACAAGTCTTTTGGAATGTAATTTAGGGAAGGGAGGAAAAGGAAGTCATTCAGTTTCAAAAGCTATTTCAAAGGCAAGATGCAAAGTACCAACTAAACTGAATATATACACACATATCACATATATGGAAAATTCACAAGCATGTGTTCAATATGTAATATTTTTCTTTTACATAAATATTACTATGTATGCAAATATTTAGTGAATAATTATTACTTGACCACATCCTTCACACAACAGTGTCACCAGTATGTGGAAGAGTTGGTTTGTTTGGGTTCGCCTTGAATTTAGACAGCGAACCTCCAGAAACATGAATAGTTTGTCAACAGGAATCTACTATCTCTTACCAGATGTTAACTCTCACAAACCTGGAGGCAGCATTTAGGATTTTCTCTGTAAAATGCCATTAATGTTATCAATAGTACTTTGCCTGTACGGTCTGACTCCAGGTCTAGACTCATCCCATTATATTAAATGTAGTTGCCTAGATCTGACCTTGTTATGTAGCCAGTTACAGGTTAATGGGTTACAGTCACTCAACTGCTTTCCATGGACCGTGAAATACCGTCTTGTCTTCTGCCTTATTCCTTGAGGTAGAAATGCAATAGCAATTTGTTAGACGTATGCTACTAGGCTATTCCACACAAGAAATAAAAGAAAGTTCCTGGGCTGTGGAGACCTGGGTGCCAATCCTAGTTCCACCTTTGTGCCCCTGGTTAAAACACGTGATATTTCATGTTTCTCCCCTGTCAAATGGAGACCATGCCATCTCTTTAATAAAGGTTTGAGTGGAGGAGACAAACATAGAGCAACCAACAGGACTTTTGAAAACAGCCAATTCACCTAAAAAGGAGCATTCTCACCAGGCTTGGTAGGACGTACCTGTAATCCCAACTCTTGGGAGTCCAAAGCAGGAGGGATCACACGTTCTAGGCCATCCTGGGCTACTGAATGAGACCCTGTGTCCAAACAACGGCAATGGGGAAAAGGAAGAAAAAAAACAAACGGATTACTTACTAATCCTGTGTGGCTTACATTCTAACTAGTTGAGTCTTCTCCTTTTGTCTTTCCATTTCTTATCTATCAGAAGGAGCAGAGACACATCTTGCTCATTGGATTCACATCCTATTGGGATGGAATTCTGGTAAGAAATGATACAGATTGTATAACGCCCATCCCCTCCGACACTGGTCCCGTGGATGTGGGATCTCCTCGTTTTCTTGAGCAACCAGGGACTGCCTGAGTCATGCCGCAGTTTGACCAGCTTTAGGCTTTTCTTCCATCAGTCCTCCATCTTTGGTCCTCATGTGCTTGTTCATTCCTTTGACCTCAACCCTCCTCCCATCCCATAACTCCACAGATTTTGCAACAGTCCTGCTTGAAAGTAGCTTATGCCCTTGGAGAATATTTACTGGCTGGATGGGGACCTCTTGGCAGCCATTGTTTATTGCTGTTTCGTAGCCTTACATGAGAAAATACAAACAATTTTATACCTAGAGATTAATTATTAATATCCAAGGTAATTTATTTTGTAGTGATGTAAGTTTATAGAAAAAATTTTACGAACATAAAAAGTACCCATATGCTGTGCATGATTGATTGATAAATAAAACGCTGATTGGCCAGTAGCCAGGCAGGAAGGATAGGCAGGACAAAGAGGGAGGAGAATGCTGGGAAGTGGAAGGCTGAGGCAGAGGGATGCTACCATCCGCCGCCATGAGGAGCAGGATGTAAAGTACCAGTAAGCCACAAGTCACGTGGCAAGATATGGATTCATAGAAATGGGTTAATTTAAGATAGAAGAACTAGATACACAAGAAGCCTGAGCCATTAGGCCGAACAGTTTAAATAATATAAGTGTCTGTGTGTTTATTTTATAAGTGGGCTGCAGGACTGCCGGGACTTGGCGGGACCCGGAGAGAAACTCTCCAGCTGCACCCATATTAATACTGTGACAGTAAACATCCTACCCTGTTTAATTTCATTGCTTTTCTATACTACCCAGTACTATTCTTTCCAACATAATTGCAGTCACACTGCACACAGCATTTTATATCTCACTTATTAGATTAATTTTTCAATACTCACTAATCATATTTGAATAGCCAAATTGCTATCCCTACCTGTAGGTATAATACTGTAATAGTGCCTATCTGGCATTTTCCTTGCCAGATTGACACTTTGGTTGTTTCTAAAGTTTGGGACATTGTAAGTAAATCTGTGGCAAACATACAGTATATACCATCCTATGCAGTGTTTTATTTTGTTAGATTCACAAAAGTCAACGTGAAGTTTTTTAAATGTATTCACAAAACTGTTTTTCCGAAAGGATGTTGTGTTAGCTGTTTTTCAAATGCTGTGACAAAGCACCAAGACCATAGCAACTTATAGAAGAAAGAGTCTATTGGGGGCCTGCATTTTCAGAGGGTGAGTCCATGGCCATCATGGTGGGGATCGTGGTAGAAGTAGGCAGGCATGGCATTGGAGAAGTAGCTGAGAGACTGCATCTGATTTTCAAGCAAGAAGCAGAAAGAGACACATTGAGAACCGTGTGGGTTTTGAAGCCTCAAAGCCTACCCCTAGCGACAACCTCCTCCAACAAGACCACACCTCCTAATTCTTCCCAAACAGTTCCACCAACTGAGGACCAAGTATCCAAATATGTGAGCCAATGGGTGCCATTCTCATTCAAACTACAACAGACATAGAAATTTCTGCTAAGAGACTAATTCTGATTATGCCTCAGCTTTAAGATTCATCTAGCTCAGACAGAAGTTGGAATTAAAGAGTTTTCGAAGTAGCTTTTGTTACCTCTGCCATCCCTTACTAGAAAGAAAATTTGTTGTGTACTCTGCCCAGCTCTGTCAAATCTGTTCTTGACTGTCATTATAAACACATCTAATCATCTTGAAATACTTTCTAAAGTAAGGTGGGCTACAATTAAACAGACGGTTCATTGGTCAACAGCAAGTGATGTTGCTAGAATCTCTTAAGGACTTTAGGCAAACAAAATTGTTTTAAGACTATACCTTGTACTTTAAATGCCAGTTGGCTTAACCTCAGATGTGTTTATTTTTTAATCAACCCATGTTGGGAAATTGCTACTTTACTGTCATAGGTAGATGGTACCAAGTTGGCGTTGTGCATCAGACCACCACTTTGAACAACTACAAAAATAGATCATCAAGAGAAAAACACTTGGACAATGGAACCCAGTAGTATTGCCCCTACACATCCATTCTAAAGAAAAAAAAGGCTGCCAGGCAGTGGTGGCGCACGCCTTTAATCCCAGCACTCGGGAGGCAGAGTCAGGTGGATCTCTGTGAGTTCAAGGCCAGCCTGGGCTACCAAGTGAGTTCCAGGAAAGGTGCAAAGCTACACAGAGAAACCCTGTCTCGAAAAACCAAAAAAAAAAAAAAAAAGAAAAGAAAAGAAAGAAAAAAAGAAAAAAAAGGCTTCTTAAAGACAAATGTTTGAAAACAGCTTAAAGGTTCAACAATATAGAAATAGTTCAGTGATCCATGGAGTGTCAGCTGAGCATTGGAAGAAATGTACATTTTTGTGTATGTCTGAAGGGAATCTACAGTTCTTTTGCTACTAACAATTCTCAGATTAGCCTTTACCTTATCCTGAGAATGCCAAGCTGATTTTTTTTATATAAAGATCTCTATATTTCATGGAGTAAAGCTGCTAAAAACCATTCTCAATAAAGAATGTAACTGTTACAAACATACTGTTAAGAAAGATTTCGGGAAAATACATTTCGACAAGAGAAGTCGCCTTTCATCCTTTTTGTGTCCTGATTCAATGGCAGTTCAGACTACAAAGAGCATTTGAGCAGAATGAAAACTAATTCAGAACCTAAGTATAAAAGATGGCTTTAGTGAAGACAAGTACCCTGTGGTCTGTGGGAAAATGTGGTCTTATTTGCTGATGTATTATCTAGGTAAATTCAATATAAAACACCTATGCTTTAAAATTACAAGTCAAAGTGGTATTTATCTTAAATGGTAAGTATTGCAATGGAATAAGCAAATAGTAAAAAGTCACGGTCATGTAAAACAATATATAAAACATGTAAGTATTATATAAAACATGATCTATTATCTGATATATACAATAAATATGTTTTCAGTGACTGATAGTTGACTTAAATATTTTACTTTATTTTATCAAGGGCTTCATTCAACGACATATTTATATACTCACTCAACCATCATAGATTTAGAGCTTGCTACCTATAAGCATTGCTCCCCATCACCTGATCTGTATCTGTTTCCCAATGTACATGCTTCAGGGTGGGAGTGGAATTTAATGCAGGCAAAAAAAAAGTATAATTGTGGCCAGGTGTGGTGGCACATGCATATCAACCAGTTCTTATAAGGCAGAGGCAGGAGACTTGCCCTAATCATTAGTACATCTTAGTCTACAGAGCAAGTTCCATGATAGCCAGGCTACATAGGAATAGCTGCTTCAAAGCAAACAATATGTGTGTGTGTGTGTGTGTGTGTGTGTGTGTGTGTGTGTGTGTGTGTGTATGCAGGTGTATATGTTGTATATGCATACATACATGGGTGTGTGTATGCATGAGTATGTGTTGTGTATACATACGCATGTGTGTGCATGCATGTGTATGTATTATGTATACATATATATGTGTGTGTGCATATATGTGTTGTGTATATATGAATATATGTGTGTTGTATGTGTATGTGTTGTGTATACACTCATATATGTATGTATTTATATTGGAGGAACAAACCTGTCATATAAAAATCACATAGAACACTGTAAAACCTGATGTTTCAAATTCTGTCATGTGAATCTTGTATATTTGCATGAATGCATATGAGTTCCATATACACAAACCCCGAACAAACTTCCGAAATATTGCTTTTATAAATGATGCTCATAAACAAAGGAAGAGCTAGGTGTGTATCTCTTTAACCTCGGCACTCGGGAGGCAGAGGCGTGTGGGTGTCAGTGAGTTTGAGCCCAGCCCGTTCTGTACAGTGGTTCAAGACTAGCCAGGCCTACGTAGTGAAACCGTTTGTGAAAGCCAGGAGGTGGGGAGGGAGACATGCAGAATAAAACAGAGGGACCGAAGCACAGCTCCCTTTCCAGAGCAGAAAATAAAACTCACTTGCGATGATTCTAAGGTAAATCACCCGCCTAGCAGTTGCCGTTTTGAATTATCTGCGGATAAGGCAACTGTGTGACCATTCTGAATTCATTTGAGATTTTATTTTGAAGGTTTAAGACGTCTCTGATAACTTTTGATTTTGATGCCTTTGGGTCCTAAAATATGTTTACCTCAGAGTCTTCCAGATCTCCCTTCAAATCAGCTCCCTTCCTGCCGGAGTCCCTCCTAGCTGCTGTGGGCTTTGCTCTACAAGCTTGTAGCCTGCCCCACCCGACCCCGGCTTCATTAGGCACTGTGAATCTTGAACACGGCGCCTTGAAACCTCAGCCACAAGCCCCTGTATGCTTGCTTAGGAGAAGGGCAGCTCATTTCTACAAGTGTAAGAGCGAATTGTCTGTGTGTGCCAGCAAGCGGCAATTAATCGAGAGGTAAGGGCAACCGGAATGCACCTCGAGATGCTCAAAAGCCTGTGGTTTGGTCCATTTCACGACAGCTGAAAGAAGAGGAGCGGCAAGAAATGAAAAAGAAAATCCATACTTTCCACATGGGAATTTCTCACGTGCTGCCTTAATGAACACGGAGAGAAGTTGAGAGATACTTTTAAGCTGTTAAAACTACTACCATACTCTCTTTGGGGAGAGAGACTATGAATTTCCTCATTCCATCAGACCCATTAAAGAACGCAGCGCCTTCCTCTCCAGCAGAGGAAGTGGACGTGTTCTGCGTTGCCCTATGACTCCACGAAGTGGGTGGGATGAAAAATGGCTTGAAAGAAACGTGGCTTGGGGGGGGGGGTAAGAAAAGAAAAGCATCTCCTTCTAGAACTGATTTCTTGCTGTGTGAATTCTAAAAGCTACTCAAAGGCTGGTGATTCATTATAATGGAACACACTTATGAGTTAGCATTTCGTAATAACTGGGAGGTTATCTTTTCTTCCAGAATTACTTCTTCCCAGGAGGCCATAGCCTTCAACGAAGACTGCACACTTGTGTTTCAATCCTAAACGTGAGACAGAGCTGAGAAAATACTACACGGGGTTTATCCTCTCTCAAATACTTGTTTTCTACAATTTTTAAAAGAGAAGTCAGTTTCTTATTCAAATAAGTGAGGCCTAGAAAAGTAAAGGGTTCCATGTTGGGCAAGTAGACAAGACTGAGGAGATCATTCTTGAAAGCAGAATAGATTGTTCAAGGCTCAAGCAATTTGAAATTCAGCATCCGAAAGAAAACGGGAGAAGCAGAGGGAGCAGAAGTACAAGGTTCTTAAGACCAAAACAGCTGGGAGCTCTACCCTTGGACTAAGAAAGAACAGCTGTAAGCACTTCACACAGCTGGAGAGGGTAACACAAAGCAGGAGATGGTGTGAAGGTAGCAAGCCAGTTATAGTGGCCCATATCTATAATCTCAACAGTCTGGGAGTTGAGGCTGGAGGATTGCCATAAATTCACAACAGGGAGTTCCAGGTCTGCTAAGACTATAGAGTGCTACCCTATCTGGAAGACAAAGAGAGAGTCAGAGATAGAGAGATAGAGATGGAGATGGAGATGGAGATGTGTGTGTGTGTGTGTGTGTGTGTGTGTGTGTGTGTGTGTGTGTATATATAGAGAGAGAAAGAGATAGCTGCTATTGTACTAGCAAAGCCAGATGAGGATACAAGTACTACACATTAACTAAAAGATTTAGTTATTTGCTAACTTTTTTATAGTTTATTTTGATTTGATTTATTTGCATAAATTAAATCAACTCATGTATTTGCTTAATTTAACCACTCTTTCAGTCCATACTTATGTACAGTACATCGATACATAGGTATCACACTAGAAAAGAGATAAAGCTTAACTGTGCAATTTTTTAATGAAGATCGTCCATAGCGATCCCATTTTAAATATCTACGTATTTAGTTTATGAAATGCCTACTGAAATTGAGAACAATTAACTGGGTGTGATGGGGCAAGAAGCAGGTAGATTTCTGTAACTTTGAGGCCAACCTGGCTTATGTAGAAAGGATATTATATCTTTGAGGTTGTCACAGAAGCATAGTTAAATATCTATAAAAATATATAAACTCAAGTTTTCTATATATTAATTAGTCATCCTAAAATAAAAGTATTTATTTCTTATGTGAGAACTGATTTCACACAACTGTAATTTTTGAGCTTATTTAAGGTGGCTAGTATTCAGCAAACAGTTTTGTTTTTGCTAAAATTCAAATTCAACACCCTTTATAATTTTTCAAAAATAAAATTTATAGTTCAAAAAGGGAAATTTAATATTTTAAAGAGTTTGAAATGATGTAAATGAAAATTCAACCTTTTAAAATGTGTAAATTCAGTAAATATAGTTGGTGATTCACGAAGAGAAATTGATATCCTACAAGGATGTTAATAAATAGGAGTCCAGGTACAGTCCAGGGGTTTAGCATGGCCTTTAAATTCAAAATTAAAAAACAAACTCAATTCCACCTGTGTCTTCTTAGAATAAAATAGTGTGCAAAAAGCTGACAGAGAAATGAGAAAAACTATAAAACCCCAATACCATAAATTGAAAAAGAACCAGTAAAATGGAGAGATAACAGATCGTGTTTATAGGTAAAGAGACTAAACAATTTCAAGATGGCAAAGTTCTTTCCAGCTTGATTTGTTGAATCAAAATAATTCTAACCCAAATTCCAGTGAACTTTTGTACTTATGAGCAAACTAACTCCAAAATCCATACTGAGTTGCAAATCATCCAGAATAACTAGTATGCAATTTTTTTTAAAAAAAGGAATAGAATAAATTTGGATGACTAGTAATACTTTAAGACATTAAAAAGTATAGTAATCAAGAGAAAATGACATTTATATGTGACATTTATAAATAAATAAATGAAATAGACTAAAGAACATAGAAAGATAGTCAAGTAATCTTTGACAGAAGCAAAGGAATACAGAAAATAAAATAATCTTTTAGACAAGTGGTGCTGTACAACTGAATACCCAAATACATGTTTAAAAAATCTCTTGATCCATCCTTCACAGAAACTACACCCATGCTCTTCAAAAACACTCAAAGCAGATCACAAAGATAAATGGAAAATGTCAAACTATAAAACTCCTGGAAGACAACAGGCGAATGCCTAGATGACTTTGAAATGACTTTTTCATTTCTCCCCTGAAGATGAGATCCACGAAAGGAGGAGAAACAAGGCTTCATTAAGGTTAGGATTTCTTGCTTGGTGAAGAACACTGTCGAGAGAATACAGAGAGAAGCTCTTTTGCAGTAGTAGAAGAAAATAGTTTCAAAAGGTGTATCAGATGACAAATGGTACGAAGTTCATGAAAAGTATAAAGAACAATCACATCACATCCGTGAGTTCTGAAAACAATTTGATTTAAAAAGAGTCCAAGATCTTAGCAGACAGCTCATCAAAGACGGTGTAGATAGCAGGCTTCCATCACGACATGTTCTCCTAAAGCAATGAGAATACACTATCTACAGACCATAATAGCCAAGCTCCTGGCTGCCGACAACTCCAAAGACTAGTGAATTTATGCAACAAGGGAACTTACACTCTTAGCAAAAGGAATGCAAAATGGAACAGGCACTTTGGATGATAGCTTCTTGCGAGCTAAACACGCTAACAGCAGATGATCTTGACACTGGGTTCTTTGGTATTCACCCAGTGAAGTGATGGTCACACCGAAATGTACACACAGTTGTCAATCATAGCTTTACTCATATTTGCTAAAATATAGAAATAACCACAATGCCTCCCAGGGAATGAATCAATCATGGCTAATCCCAGAACATTATCTAAAGCACTCAAAATAACTGAGCTACTACCACAGCAGGCAAAGACATGAAGAAAACTTGGATATATATTGCTAAGTGAAAGAAGTCATTCTGACAAACTGTTATCCACTATATTTGCAATTGTATGGAAAAGGAAAAGCTATTTAGTTGGTAGAAGATCAGTGGTTACCAGGGATTAGTGAAAGAGGTTGGGTGAATAGGCCCAGCTGTTTTAGGGCAGTGAAACTACCCTATATGTTGCAAAAATTGTAGATAAAGGTTACTAAACACTTGTCTAAGCTCACTCATTTTGTAATACCAGAAGTTAAAGGAATACAAACTATACACTTACTGTAATACTTTAACAATGTAGGCTCATCAATTGTAACACACAAGCCACTCTTGGCGGTGGGGTAGGGGAGGTGTGTTGGGGATAGACGAGTCTGCAGTGTAGAGCAGGGCATAGATGGGTAATCTCTATGGACCTAAACTTGCTCTACATCGGTCTATGAAGCTACCAAATGCAAATATAGTGATAATTATCAAATAAAACAAGATGATCCGAAGAGACTGGGATCCTAGAAAATAGCTATAAATTGTCAGAAAAGTTTAAAAAAATAAAAGAACAAGACTCAATTAGATGTTTTTGAAAGAGGTATCCATTAAATATAAAAGCAGAAACATGTTCAAAAACAAAGGTAGAAAATGTGCACACCATTGAGGAGGTATGGCAGAATAAACAGTGAGCTGTTTCCATCGGTCTTTGCACAGGAATCAGTGTGTTGTCTCCAGTACGAGCTTGCTTGGACGGTTGCAGGATACCACAGACTAGGTAACTTAAACAATAGAAATCATTTTGTCTCACTGTTCTGCAAGCCAAAATTCCAAAGTCAGACAGTCAGCTGCATTGGTTTCTTCAAAAAGCTGTGGGACAGAATCCATCCCGTACTTCCTTCCTAGTGACAGTGTGTGTGTGTGTGTGTGTGTGTGTGTGTGTGTCTTGCACACACACACACACACACACACACACACACACACACACACACGCACACTCTCGAGGGCAGTATTTACAACAGTGCTTCTCTTGAGTTTAATTGCCATCTCTGTTTGGGCACATTCCCAGGAGAATGTAAAATCTACATTCCTGAGGTCTGTTTGTCTTGTTTGAAGCTGTACTCCCAATCCCAATCTCAGCACCTCAAACAGTAATGTTTCCTAAAATCCTTTGGGGATGAATATACAGTTATCTATTTGGCAATACTTCAAATTAAATTGTATTTGAACATATAAATAGGCATGCACTCACAATATGTTCAACCCATGAGACCTCCATACTCAAAATCCCAGTTCTCGGTAGGTATCCACTTAAACCACTCTTATACCATGAGAGCAGGTACAGCCACCAAGCCAAGGAGGACAGGGGTCTCAGATACTGGATACTAATGAAAAAGAAAATAAGGTGATTCTCATTTTCTTAAAAACAGAAATGGATTCTCCCTTTGAAAGGCAAATTGGCTTTGTGTTCTAGGGACTTTTGTTCTGCCATTTAATTAGAAGTAGCTGAGTTATTTTTGGAGGGAAAAAAAATGTCTTGCTGAGACAAAAGAGATAGAAATGACTTTGGAAGAGAAAGAAATTCGTGAGACACAAGGGAATGTCCTGGAAGAAAGTGGGAACTCTATGGTAGGTGGCCTAGAAGGTTTGTAAACTAACTGAAAAATGAAGCCCTGGGAGCTTGAGGGACAATCTGTAGACAAAGTTGTCAGTCGCAAAGCCGGAACCTTCCAATGGACCACACCAGCTTGGACAGCTGCCATCCTCTGATGTAATATATCCCCTCTTAACTCTAAGGGATAGTGTTTAACTTAATTTCAAAAACTAAAATAGCCAGTTGTGGCGGCGCATGCCAGTAGGATTTGTTGAAGGAGGCAGAGGCAGGAGGATCACAAGCTTGAGGCCAGCCTGGGCTACACATTAAAAAAAACAACAACAACAACAAAAAAACTAAAATAAAATTTATTTTAGAAAAACTTAGATGTCAAAAAACAAGCAAACAAATGAACAAGAACCATGTGTTAGAAGAGTGGACCTGCACTGTCTTGACTAACTTATATCGTCTATAGCTAAGAGTTACAAGTGAGCTGCTGATGCCCTGGGATTTCAGGTTGTCTCTTTCCTGGAAAAGGATAGAAGCAAAAAGGATATTGCATGGGACCAGGAATAGCAATGGCTGGTCAAGCTGCAGAATATTAGGATGAGAGCATTCCTTGGCTCTTAAGCAAGTGACTTAGTACACAATCTGAAAGTGTTTAATCGAACCGATGGTAATGCCATATTTTTGCCCAGAACAAAGGACTAATACAGGGTTGCAAGGAAGAAACAGTATTTGGATAGCACACGATAAAGTTGTGATATCAAATAGGGATGTCTGGATCTAAATAGATCTCTTAACTACCCAAAGCATCCATGAGGCTGTGTAGGCAATCTCTCTTTTTGGTAATCTCAAATCTCAGAACAAGGTGGACAAAACTAGACAGCATGGAAATGCTCCATATTCTCTGTAAGTTAAAGTTCATTTCCACAGAAGATGCACAACATGCCCTCTTGGGGTAGGGAGTAATGAGAAGGGAGGGATGGCAACTTCCTGAACACTTAATCTACCTGACACATTCAACCATGCAATTGAGACCAATACAGAATATCTAGATGCTCTTTAGGTGAAAATTATTGTCTGTATTTGTATCAGAAAAACATTCCAAGTGAAGAATGACTTAGAAGAAAGGAATCATGTAAAAACATAGTCATCTCAAAATGCTCAATGAAATATGAATCTGATTATTCATCCAGCAACTCATTAACTGCCTATTGCATGCCAGCTGTGTTGACTCTTCCTCCCTTCCTGTCTTACCACATTCAATAACTACCACAACCATAGCTTGTCTTGAGTGTGCTTCTTTGGGAATCTGTTCCCTGGGTTATGTAAGTGGTTCTCCGTTTCCATAACTCCTTAGCTACTTTTTTTTTAATTGGGAAGATAGACCCATAAAATGGACAGTCCGATCTGCATACTTGTTTTTTCGCGTCTTTGAAAATTCTCAGGAACCTTTTCATCAGTCCCCCACTTTGACCGAGTTTCTGATTCCTTCCTTTCACTTCTATCCTGCTGGATAACTAGTTTAGACCTTCGCTGCTCCTCAAATTCAAAAGGAGAAAGTGAAAGCAACATTTACGGGCTGAGTGCGTCAGACAGTCCAAGGAAGGTGCTGTACCTGCGTTTTGCCATTTGACCTACTCAACGATTCTACAAAGAAAAATTTTCAACAGATGAAAAAAGAAGCTGGCAGGGTACAGGGCTTTTCCAAGACCTGGAGGAAAGAACTAGCTCAAAGCCTGCATCCATGTCTCTTCGCTGCAGATGAAAGCTTTTCTTATGCAAAAACCAAGTACTTTGGCTTCTTCCAAAATCCTTCATTTCTTTGCAGGTCAGTGTACATTCACGCTGTCTCCACAACTAAAAGTGAAGTCTCCTGCCACTCTTCCTTTCCTAGGATGTCTCCACCTTCTTCTCTACTTTTGGGGCCCTGATCTTGTCATGTCCACTCTCTCCAAACATTTCACCATCCCACGGCCACCTCCTCCGAGCCCCTTGGCCACCTCCACCGTGAGGACCACAGGCAACGTTCTCCTATGACCTGTTAGCTACTGGATCCCTGGCATTGGTCTTTGCTGCGGGCCCTTGTCTCTTCTCCTGTTTCTAATATTCTCTTCCCAGGAACTATCTTCAGCTATTTTCTCTTCAGCGTACCTTCCCCAGCCCGATCCCAACCTCATTGCCTGCCTGGAGGAGCTTCTCATTGTTCACACTCATGGTTGTGACTGTTGTCTGACTTTCCCTGGAGTTCTCATCTTCACTTGCACCCAAGTCCTTCCCAAGCTCTTTGCTTTCGTCAGACTTGTCAGCTCTCAACCAGAGCATTCCTTTATTTGTTTGTTTGTTTGTTAGGGGCAAGCGTCTCAGGGGGGTTTCTCTGTGTAGCCCTGGCTCTCCTGGAACTCATTCTGTAAACCAGGCTGACCTGGAACTCAGAGAGATCCACCTGCCTCTGCCTCCCAAGTGATAGGCTCAAAGGTCTGTGCCACCATGTGTAGCTTAAGTTTTCCTGCCTGGCCCACGGTCAGGATAAATCTCTTTCACCTGCCAGTCCCACAGCCGCTCAGACCCAACCAAGTAAACACAGAGACTTATATTGCTTACAAACTGTATGGCCGTGGCAGGCTTCTTACTAACTGTCCTTATATCTTAAATTAATCCATTTCTATAAATCTATACCTTGCCACATGGCTCATGGCTTACCGGCATCTTTACATGCTGCTTGTCCTGGCGGTGGCTGGCCGGCCTCCCTCTGCCTTCCTGTTCTTTTTATTCTCTCTGTTAGTCCCTCCTACACTTCCTGCCTAGCCACAGGTCAATTAGTGTTTTATTAGCAACACATTTGCCATACAGAACATCCCACAGCAACCATGCTTGGCTACTGTTTTGTTTTATTTAGATGAAGATTCATGTAGGCCTGGCTGACATGTGGGCAATGATGGCCTTAAACTTCTGATCCTCCTGCCTTCATACCTCAAAGTTCCAGGATTGCAGGCATGTACCACCAGACCAGGCAAGCAACCAACCAATTGAACCACATCCCCAGCCCCTTAGGCAGAATTTAACATTTTGTAATATGTCTCTGATACTTCTATGCATATTTCCTTTACAGACTGATGCTAGAATTTCTTGTCTACAATTTTATTCTTCATCAAGACTATGCACTATTTTTACTAAAAACACTGCATGGCCTACTCAAGTTTTTCTATTTCAGAGGGAAGTTCTTTTGCCAATAAAACAGCTGCAAAATGTCTACATAACAAACGTGGAGAATCAATTAATGAGAATAATAAGTTAATAATGGAAAACTGAAACAACAAAATTCTTATAGCCACTGAAGGGTTTAAATAAGGTTGGCTAAATGATTGTGCATAAAAATTTTCAAATACATTTCCTCAAGTAGCTGCCCCAAAATAGCCTAACTCTGTGGCCATAAAGAATACCATGTTCTGATTTTTTATTAAGATAGGGCAGTAGGTACTTCAGGAAGTACCACACAGAAATTATTTTAAAACTTGAAACAATCAAAAGAAATTTCTTTCAGAATGGTCCCTTGAATAGAACATATTAATGAATCCAACTTATAATCTTCTGAAATAAGTCAAACCTTACTGTGGTTAGCAGCAGCAATTCTGTTTCCTAGAAAACATCAAATCCTTTACCAAATGAGTAAATAAAATTCATTAAGCACTTTATAAGCATCAAATAAAAGAATTAAAGAGCTTCCCCCTAAGAAGACAGTGTTTTATTCAGAACCAAAAGAAAATTGAACTCTTAAAAACATTTTGAAATTGTTGCTAAAAATGGAAAGCAATGAAGGTGGATGGATGCTGCCCATTACAAAGGTGGGCACAGAATCTCCTGGTCTTAATCATCGGATCAGGCTTTGCTTGATAGTGACACTTAATGTTCTTTTCAAAGAGTAATCACGCACAATGCCTCTCTAAATACTTTTCAAGTCTCTAGAGTATTTTACCATTAGCAGATCGCCTCTTTTTTTTTTTTCCCCTTCCTACTGGTCTCCTTGGCTAAATTATATCAGGACCCAGGAGAAGCAGCTCTCATCTCTGTAGCTCTCCAAGCTCTTTCCAATCTGCTCCTAACAGCAGAATGAATTGCTCCCCAGGCTGTAGTCCCATTGCGTTTTAGAGACATCATTTTATAGCTGTGGTTGCTCTTTACTGTCACTATTTATTTACATACCTTCCCTCCCCCTAGAATGACAGCTCCATGCAGACAAGGACCAGTCCTAAACTCAGGTGATAGGAACATCAAGGAGATAAACCGGGAACATTCTCAGAGGCTTGGCAGAACGCAGGAGGATCCCCGGGGATAGTCCTTTCCTCTGGGGGAAACCACAGCAGTAAATTTGCTTCGTCACTGTGACTTACAACTGGAAAATCCCAGGCATTAAAATAAAAAGACAGCCAGGCATAATGGTCCACGCCTGGAGTTCTGGAGGCTGAGGCAGGACCAGGAGTTGGAGGGAAGCTTGGGTTACAAAGACTTTTCCCTCAAAAGCCCAATAAATAAACAAATAAGCCGGGCGGTGGTGGTGCACGCTTTTAATCCCAGCACTTGGGAGGCAGAACCAGGTGGATCTCGGTGAGTTCGAGGCCAGCCTGGTCTACAGAGCGAGATCCAGGACAGGCACCAAAACTACACAGAGAAACCCTGTCTTGAAATAAACAAAAACAAAACAAAACAACAACAACAACAACAAAACAAATAAATCAGGCATCCCAAAAGTATGTCAGTGTTGGAAGGTAATACTGACACCAAATTCCAGTGCGCTTTGCTATAGACGAATAGAAAAAGAGGAGGTGTCCGGGCGGTGGTGGCGCATGCCTTTAATCCCAGTACTCGGGAGGTAGAGCCAGGCAGATCTCTGTGTGTTCAAGGCCAACCTGGGATACCAAGTGAGTTCCAGGAAAGGCGCAAAGCTAAAAAAAGAGGAGGATACTTTAGGGTGAGTGGAGGAAACACAACTTCTGATATGGGTGCTTAAGAGACAGAGCATTGTGCAAGTCAGATCAATGGTGAACTTGTGGGTGCCTCACTCTGAAGGCTTAGGGACTAGAGTGTTTGTCTGAAAACATGGACGGCTGTACTTACTTGCCACTGAGACCTTCCTCCCAACCTGAGGCTGTTGAGATGACTTCCGGTGTCCTTTTGTGGAAGAAGACATCCCAACCTTCCGGGGAGAAGGAGAACCTAGATATAATGAATTATGCTTTGAAACAGCCCCAAGAGAAGATTTTAGAATGTTCTCATCACAAAGAAATGGTAAATATTTGAGGTGATAAATATCCTTTGTAAAAAAAAAAAAAAAAGAAGAAGAAGAAGAAGAACAAAGTAATTGTTGTGGCATGCTTAGCTTTGAGCTGATGTAACAAATGATACTAGTCTTTAAAATAATGTCCCTTCCCAAGACATAAGAGTCAGAAATCCTTAAAGAAACAACAACAGCAAAGTGCCTGGCAATTCCTAGGACAAACATCTTTTTCTTGGTGTGGGGTGGGTTGAAAATCCAATAGAAAAGAGAATTGCATGATCTGTTGATCCAACAAATGAATATATGAGGTTTCTTCTTAAATGTCGTAGGGTTAAGGGTTTCCCAAATCCCATCCATCCGTACATGTGGGCGGAAAGAACCCTGGGGAAGTCAGCAGCAGTTCCAGTAGAAGCTGTCAGAGCAAGAGGCTTTGAAAATAACAAGTGCAGAGACAACCAGAAGCTGAGGTGTTCTTCCAGAAGCTGAGCGAGACACCAGCAGCATCATATCAGCAGTTGGGAACTGAGCAAGCGCTGCCAGATGCTAAAAGCATTTCGGGACTCCAAGCCAGGGAGAAACAGACAGAGCTATTTAATGAAGTAAGCCGGGGAGGAGATTCAAGGAAGCCACATTTCCTTACTCTGGTGAGCTCTTTAAACAGGGTTGCCATGCGATGGAGTTCAAGACACATGAATGGAAATGGCTCTTTTTGTCCCTCGGAGGCTCTCTCCTTAAAGAGACCCCTTAAGAGGGGTACACGTCTTTGAACGTGGTGTTTTCATGGTCTAGCAAATTCGTGAGAGTTTCTCATGAGAAAGCTATATAGGTGTCAGAATGAAAGGTGATAATGATTTTATAGAGATACATACATATAAATAAGCATTACACGGAGATACATGTATATAGATATGAAGAGAGAGACAGACAGAGAGAGAGAAAGGGAAGGAGAGGGAGATTGATATTTTAAGGAGGTTGTTTATGGAATTCTGGAGGCTAAGAAATGCTGGAATCCACAGTTACCAAACCGAAGCTTCATGAAGGCAATGGTATAGTTCTCATCTGAGTGCAAATCCAGGTTTGAATGCAAAAGATGATAGAATACTCCAACCCAAAGAGTCTCACACAAGGAAACTTAATCTCTCTTTTTCAATTTTTATGTTCTATTTAGGCCTTCAGTGGATTGGATGCTGTTTGAAAGACCTAATCTGCATATTCAAATATTAAGGTCATCCATATATACCTTCATAGACAGAATCACAGACTTGCATTCCAAGCACCAGAATTTGGTAAAGCGACAGGTAGCCATACTAACTAAAGGTAAGAAGTGACAGCCACAGAAATAATTTCAAATCATGGACATCCTCGACAATGCCACATTTGACTCTAGGTTTTCTAAATGTTTTTGAGTTCGTAGTTTTTTTTTTTTCCACATCCATATTTCCTGTGTTCAGCTGACTCTCACTCTTATTTCTTCATGATTACATGCCAAGTTCATAATGGCAGGATATTGGGACCTTCCTGACCCGTCACACATTTGGATATTAAATATAAATAAGTTGTAAGTAACCAAATGTGAGTGCACATCTCCAGTTAATTGAAAAGTGAATATGCACAGTAAATACAGCTTCAGAAAAATGGCGGTGGCCTCAGTAAGCTCTGGTCCATAGGAGCAAAGGGGACCACAAAAAGTCTTTTCTCCTTTGCGGTAGGCTTTGTTGCCAACATCTCTATGTGTTTCTAATGTCCTTTGATTCACTGCTGCATAAGACTTCAATGGCAGAGGAGAAAAGGATATGATTTGTTTCAATATAAAAGACAGTCTTCCAAGCCCTCTATTCACTATGTCTTAAAGCAGTGGTTCTCAACCTGTGGATCGCGACCTTTTGGGAGGGATTGAAGGACTCTTTCACAAGGGCTGCCTAAGACCATTGGAAAATGCAGATATTTACATGGTGATTCATAACAGGAGTAAAATTACAGTTATGAAGTGGCATCAAAAATAATTTTACGGTTGGGGGTCACCACAACATGAAGAACTATATTAAAGAGTTGCAGCATCAGGAAGGTTGAGAACCATTCTCTTAAAGCATCAACTCAGGGACAGGAGATTGTCTACTCACCAAATTTATCTTTATGGATACCCGTAATACATTTATTTCTTCAGAGAAACCTAATCATTGGAAACACGACTACTTTGAGAGGTGGCTGGATTTGAGAGAGGTTCAGGAGTAACATGAGTGTATGTTGTGCTTTCGCTAGTTAATTTTGTCATCTCTGGGACAAACTGCCTGAGAGAAGCCTTAGAGAAACAAACAAACAAAAAGATTCATTTTAGCTCAGTGTTACGGCGAGGGAGGCATGCCAGCTGGGACTCCTTCTGTGGTAGGAGCTTGAAGAGGAACCTATTCCCTCTCCAGAGGATCCAGAAGCAGGGAGAATTTGGGCCCGGAGCATCCTTTCCCAGACCCCAGCCCCCAGCCCCACAATCCAGTTCCTCTTGGTAGGCCCCCATCCTAAAGATGACACCACTTACAAAGACAGCCACCAGCTGGGGAGCATTTGGACACTCAGGGGACATTGGAAAGAAGATTGGAAAGAAGATTTGTGTCACATGCTTCCTCAGGGTTTGTCTTTCATTTTTCTTTCCCCCCTCTTGAATTCTATCTTCCCAACTACTTCCGTCTCTCTCCCTTTCTCTCTTTTTTTTTTTTTCTCAGCCTGGCTTCTTTTGATATCTCAGCTACTGTGTTTTCTTTTCCAGGTAACCCCTGTGCGGCTGCTCTTTGCCAGTGGCATCCTTTGAAGAAGCCCTTTATTTCTGAAGCCTTCTTTTCCAATTCATCCTTTCCCCTAGGTGTCCCTTTCTAGCTTCCAGATGTCTGAGGTGCATGCTCCTCCAAGCTCCCTGCCACCTCAATCGCATCCTCTCTCACACAGACTTTCATCCGGACGATGGTCTCTTTACTGATGAGGCGCAAGGGAGCCAGGGAGGCCAGGAAAGTGAAGGAACATAAAAGCAAACAGACAAATTAATGACAAGTTTGTTCAATTCGGGCTGTGCATTTCGGGGCAGAGGGGCTGGTAATAGGTCACAACATCCAGAAATCACTTTGACAGTAGGACATCTGTCATGACTGAGGCCAGGCCCTGTCTGTGCCTGGCGCCAGGCCTGTGGCACCAATTTATATCTCCCTCCAAGGCCCCTGGCTCCTGATAGCAGCGCTGATGCCTTGGGTAAAGTGACAACCACAATTAATACCCCCGTTCACCTCTGATCCCAGAAACCCAGACTGCTGACTACTAAAAGAGTTTTTCACCGAAGTGAAAGGATCAAAAATAACGATGCTGGAGGATGACGATGTATAAAACCCTCATTGTTTGAGACAAAGAAGCTTAGATGAAGTGAGTGGTTTTTAATTTGATGACAACAATTTGAGACAAAAACTAATTTAAATCTTCCCAGAAGTGCCTCTATTTATGTTTAAGCCGAAAAGCCTCAAGGATGAGGAAGATACATCGGAGCTGTAAGCCTATGGAGTGTGAATATTTCACGAGTGAATCACTGTTACTCAGTGTGGTTTTGTGTCTCTTAATCTGAAGAGAATTTGGGGGAATAAAGCAGAGACTAAGAAAAAAAAAATGAGACTGTAAAGCCGGCATTGTATCAATGGCCGAATTCCAGGAGGACAGTGGAAAACAACACTGTGCCCGCTTACAAAGTCAGATTGTCTTTCCCTTGAAATTCCCTTTTATGGGAGCTGTCAATCAAATAAACGCTATTCATTTCTAACCAGTTGGGTGACCTCTAAGGGTTCAGCCTTCCTGGCACTTCCTGTCTTCTTCCTTTGCAGATACCAACTTTGTACATCTGAGGTCACATGGAGGGTACTGTCAAATGAACTAAGTAACAAGATATCCCTGGAGTTGAGATACTGCTGAAAATACCAGCTGACAGAAGGTACTAGTGCCACATTCATTCATTCATGTCTACAAACCAGCCAGTCATTTCCATGATGTGGCAAATCTGACTGATGTAGGATCCTCACATTCTTCAGGATCTTTGGGTTGTGCTGTGGGATATTCCGTATGTTAAATGTGTTGCTCTGATTGGTTAATAAATAAAACACTGATTGACCAGTAGCCAGGCAGGAAGTATAGGCGGGACAAGGAGAGAGGAGAATTCTGGGAAGTGGAAGGCTGAGGCAGAGAGATGCTGCCAGCTGCCGCCATGACAAGCGAGATGTAAAGTACTGGTAAGCCACGAGCCTCATGGCAAAGTATAGATGAATAGAAATAGGTTAATTTAAGATAGAAGAACTAGATAACAAGAAGCCTGCCACGGCCATACAGTTTATGAGTAATATAAGTCTCTGTGTGTTTACTTGGTTGGGTCTGAGCGGCTGCAGGACTGGTGGGTGAGAGAGATTTGTCCTGACCGTGGGCCAGGCAGAGAAACTCTAGCTACAGGGTTGCCATTTACTTAATAGTTGAATAAAAATGATTCAGTTCACCACACCTGACTATTGGTCTTAAATCTTCTGGAAACAGCATGAACTTCAGTATCTGCCCCACCTCCTTCTCCATCAACTACCATTCCCTGGGCTCTCTCTGGTTTCCCAGCCAGTAGTCCCAACCAGTAGGACCAATAGCTGTGTGGGCACCAAGTGCTCCAGGTCTGACATCTTTATATCCTGTCCCACTAGTGTCTAGGTAGGTTCAGGGCCCTGAGGCCTCGTGGGAATGGGTAACATGCAGACAGAAGGAAACTAAGCAAGGTTCATACCAGAGCCTGGCTTCCTACCCAGATAGAATGGGAAGCCTGGAGACTGAGAGTAGGACACTGGAGAAAGGTCCCAGAAGGCCAGAGACTGGGGCCAAAACCTCAAGACCATTGAGGACCTGAAGGCTCAGACCTTTGAGAATTGTGTGGGCAGTGTTTGCATTGCCCTCCAGACAGGCAATGCTCATCTTGCTGCGGATGACTTGTGAGTCAATTATGAGACAACTGGCCAGGTGTCAGTCTGTGAAGAATGGCATCCAGGGACCCAGAAAGGCCATTGATGACACCAGCGTCACAAGCTGCAGCAATAGACAGAAATTGAAGCTCTCAAGGAGGAGCTACTGTTAGTAAAGGAAAACCAGCATGAGGAAGACAAAGGCCCAGGAGCCCCAACTGTCAGTTATGGGTCCAGAGTAGATGTGGATGTTCTCCCAGTTAAGGACCTCATCAAGATCATGGGAGAAATCAGGACCAATAGGAGCAGTTGGTTCAGAAGAACCAAGAGGATTTGGGCAGGCACCAGTACTAGAAGAAGATTGAGGAGAGGGCCACAGTGGTCATCATTCAGTCTGCAGAGTTCAGAGATGCCGAGACAATAATTACAGAGCTGAGACACACTTTTCAGGCCTCAGACTCCATGAGAAATCTGAAACCTACCTTAACCCAAGGGACATAGAGGCCAGTGACCACATGCAGATGTAACAGCTCAGAGCTGCCACTGACCTGAGCAGGCAGCCTACACCAGGACCAGCAGTAAGATGAGCTGTTGGACATGAAGGTCAAGGTGGAGGCAGAGGTTAACGTCTCTGTCTGCCGGCTGAAAGATGGAGAGGATTTCAGTCTCAAAGACTTCCTGGCCAGCCCCAACTCCATGCAAACCATCACAGGGCATGGATGGCAAAAGGGTTTGTAAGAGGAATGGCGTCAAAACTCTGAAGGCCTGCTGAGAAGCAGGGTATTCGTGGCGACTAGGAAGCCAATGAAATTTCAGAGATCAGTGGTGCTGTGGTTGGTCAACTCTCAGTGTGCTTGGGCTCCAGCATCCATGTTGCTGTTCAAATTCTCCTTTTTCAGTTTACTGGAATTCCTGGCGAACAGCTGTGCCACACGCTACTGGTCAATGGCTGGCAGCCCCTCTTCTCGCTTTTCCGTATGTATCTCTTTTTGGCTG
Source organism: Peromyscus aztecus (assembly GCA_902168405.1). Classification (NCBI taxonomy): domain Eukaryota; kingdom Metazoa; phylum Chordata; class Mammalia; order Rodentia; family Cricetidae; genus Peromyscus; species Peromyscus aztecus. The sequence goes on from CABHPQ010169240.1 coordinate 23,356, forward strand.
GGGCCAACTGATGAAATCTGACAGATGATGATTCCCATGTGTCCCTGGAAAGAACGCTGTCACCTTTCTCTTGGCCTCAGGAAAAGGTTAACAACTAACTAAGGTCTTGAGCTGACTACTGCTCTGATCAAGGAGTTATGTTGCAATATCGCTCAGAAAAATTTACTCTAAGCCTCAATGATTAATAGAGCTTAACTGAAGCTTTAATTATAAAATCATAATGTGAAGTTGGTTCCAGGACCCCCTGCAGATACCCAAATCCACAGAAGCTCCCGTGCTATATTTAATATGACACATCATTTGCATATAATCTATGCACCATCTTGTCATATATTTTAAATGGTACTGTACTTGTACTATGGAATGCCTTGCAAATGTTATATAGTAACTATACCGTATTGTCTAGGGAAACCTTTAATGATACCATCTGCTCACGTTCAGTAGAAACATATTCTTTCATCCAAATATATTTGATCTGGGGTTAATAGAACAGTCAAGATGCCAGACTCACAGATAGAGTGGTCAGCTATAAATAAAGGAATCACAATAAAGAAAAAAAAATTCAAGGCCAAATGCTGCTAGGACTCCTGAAGGTCATTGCTGTCCCTTTCCCACCCTTTTTGATCGTGTCCTTTTTCTTGTCTTACGATGACTCTGATATTATCCCTATCATGCGCCATCCAAAGGGAACGACGGATTGGTTAGCCTCACCGTGTCTCAGAATGACCTGTCCCTCTCACTATTTGGCCAAGCGTCTTTTTCTTTGTTATGCAAACCTTCTCTATCAGGCTGTTTCTGTACTTCACTCTTCAGCTTGTCCTCACTATAGGATTCATAAGCAGTTGTGACGTTTTAATGGGTTGCTCTGTTAAACGTGTATTAATAAATCACTGCACACTATAGAATAGTGCTATCAGAATTCAACTACTTTAGACATGCTAATATTTTATGAATGCAATAAGAAAGAAAAAGAGACATTAGAAATGTACTTCACTTAGCTATTGAGTGCCTGCAACAGGGTCCTGGGTTCCATCCCCATAACAAGACAGAGAGGGCTCTCAGTAGTTAAGAGCATTTGCTGCTCTTCCAGGAGGCCCCGACTGGATTCCCAGTACCCACATGTAAGCTCACAACCATCAGTAACTTGAGTTTCTGCAGATCCTATGTCTTCTGCCCTTTTCGAGCACCAGGCACACACATAGTACACATGTGTATGCAGGCAAAACACTAATACGCATAAAATAATAATTATTTTTTAAAGAAAGAAGATGAGAATGCTGGGTGGTGGTGGCACAAGCCTTTAATCCCATCACTGTGAGTCAGAGGCAGATGGATCTCTGTGAGTTCAAAGCCAGCCTAGTCCACAGTGGGGGTTCCAGGACAGCCAAGGCTGTTAGAGAAACCCTGTCTTGAAAAATCAAAAAATAAACTAAGAAATAAAAAAGAAAGAAAGAAGATGAGAAGAGGGTCAAAGGTAGAAAGAGCAATAGTTCTTGGACTGGAAAAAAAAAAAAAAAGAACCAGTGCAAAGAAAGGGCAAATGCCTTACAACATACAGTTGGGACTCTGATTTCCTGTGTGCCATTAAGAAATTTCAGGGCATTGTAAAGGAGATAGAGGTTGTTTTCATTGTGGTTATGATATAGCAGGCTGTGTGGATTCAGTGGCATATTAAATAGTAACAACAAAACCACATTTTTATGTTCTTAACGAATGTAAACAAATATAAGAGTTTCTCATGGAGTTTTACTTCTATATCTGTCGAATTGTCACTTTTTATGATGATCAGTTTACATGTTTTCCCCTCTCGTTAAACTAGACTTTCTGGGAATGTAATCATATCTGTTATGACTTTTAAAAAAATAAAAGAAGAAAAGAGAAAGAGAGGGAGGGAAGGGAGTGGAGGAGAGGAAAGGGAGAAAAGATATTTATAAATATCTATACTGTTAAATACCAAAGTACAGAAAATTCTCTCCAGCACAAATCCATTCCTTCCTCTCCTCTCTCTTCTTTTCTTACTCAGAAGTAGAGCAAAGACCAGAAGACAGGCTCTCTATCCCGACAGGCATTCTGCAACTGCTTGTTCAGTTTCCTCTGATCAGGATATAAATCCAAAGCCATCTCATGGGGCTAATCCTTGACCATTGTGTGTCAGGAGGCAAAGTATCCAGTTCAAAGTGCTGGTACTGGAGAAAAACAAGGTGCTGATGTATCCTGATGATGGAATTGCTGGGCGCCAAAAGCAGGGGACAGTCGGTGTCATCTCCACAGTGGGCAGCATCATACTCCATGAGCTGGTTGGAAAGAAAACAAACTATCTTTACAAGACTTCTCTTATCCCAAGACTCTCGTACCAGCCCCATCTCCTGCTCCAGCCATTTCAGACACTTCACATCCAAATATTTACAAAGCAGGAAGAGATAGGAGACATTTTTATGACCGCTACACTCTTGTCACGGTGGCAAGGATCACTCCCAGACCCACACTGGTGACCGTGAGTAGCAGGAATTCTTATCACAGATAAGCGAGGGTCTGAGACAGTAAATAAAGTCAGTTGGCCACTTAGGCTGGCTGTCAATAAGCATGACTTCATTAAAGGCTTCCTTTCTCTTTGTAGGACCAAACACAAAGGTCAACAAGATTATGGAAAGCATTTCTTGGAGGAAAGGGTCTTCTTGTTCACAGCGCTCTGTCACATATACAATGATACAAATCGTGGACTTCAAGAGCAATGGAATACTTAAAGGGAAATATGAAACGGGTAATACTTAAACAGAAAGCAGTCTGCTCAAACCATGCAGAGTACGCGGCTAACATTCAGGTCCTAGAGTCCCAAGTGAGTGATGTTTTATATTTGCAGGGATGTTTCAGCTGCTGGTCTACACATGTGAATCACCAGATGTACTCCTTAAGAATGCTTAATGGTAGGCGTCACCTACCCAAAATCCTGTGTGTTGGGTGGAGTGAAATGTTTCTGATACAGTTGGACCACATGCCATGACTCACACCATCTGGCTGCTGAACGGAGCACCAAAGGCTCTTCTCAGGATTTATATTCCCTTCTGTTCTCACTTTCCCTCTCATAGTCCTTCATTCACCTACAGGCTTACGGATAAGACTAACTTATCAGAGAATGGACATCATGGTTGAAGTCGGTGTGTTATCAATTCTCCGTTGTACGTTGTGAGACGATACATGTGGTGGAAGGGATAGCCTCTCACTTGAGGTGATGCTGTATCTTCTAAAGGATTTCTCAAATGAGGCTGGGGAGAAGGCACAATTGGCAAAGTACCTGTTGTGCAAACCCTGGGATGCAAGTTCGGATCCCCAGCACCCACTTTATAAAAGCTGTATGTGGTGGCACACACCTGTAACTCCAGCACCGACGAGCAGAGGTGTGTGGGGGGGAGGGGGGAAGCTTTCTAGATGAAATGGTGAGCTCCAGGTTCAGTGAGAGACCCCGTCACACACAAAAATAAGGTGGATAGCAACAGAGAAGGATACCTGGAGAAGTAGATGGGGGGGAACAGGAAGAGAGGAGGGGGGAGAAATGGTGGTTGGTATGTAAAATAAAACTTAAAAATTAATAGAAAGATACCTGATATTTGCTTCTGGCCTCAACACACGCACTCACAGAAGTATTCAGCTGGACATCACATGCACACACACACAATTTTTAAAGTACTCAAATAAAACACAAACATACGCTAATTGGAAACTTGAGCAGTGCAGAAAAAGATACCCTAAAAGGCAGAAGTTTCCTTTAACTTTAAAAAAAAATCTCTCATCTCCTCTGAGTAACTCATTGCAAATTGCTAGATGTGTGTCCGTATGATTTTTCTATATAGTTACATACATAACTGTGTGTGTACATGTGTGTACGCTTTTTGACTTTGTTGTTGGAATTCTATTCATGACAAGATTGAGGCATTTTGATCCACCATACAGATGAAAGTGAGCACTGTCAGCACAAAAGCAGTCAAATTTAAATCACAAACACCTCAGGATACGAACACCTCGGAACTGCAGTGACCGCTCCTGACCTTTGTCGACATGAAGACTTCCCAGGCCTCGCTCACCTTCTCAAATACATTTTGGTCAGTAAGTGAGGCGCCTCAGGCATATAGAAAGCATCTATGAGGATGCTGAGGGAATAGGAAAGAGCAGCAATCATATCCTGTAAACTTGTGAATGCTGTTACCGTCTTCATAGAAACACAAGGTGCTGTTAACTCACCTCATCGAGAGTTCTGGGTGACAGAGAGTCTGTTTCCGTAAGAAGGCCAGAGCTGAGGGCGTGATGGTGGATGCTGTGTACGTTCACGTGAAATGTATATTACTCACCCTGCTTTCTCATCTTACCAACCCTGCAATCCAGCTACAACTATTGGGAAGGTCCCCAAGACTGCTAACTGCAGAACTTCATCTTCATGATGAGCGGTATTTCTCAGCTGTCCGTTTCTTCCTTCTGCAAAGATGCCTCTCTCTTCTCTCCTTATACCAATGAGATTGATTGTTCATTCTGTTTATACTGGTCTCTGTCTAACGTCGCACCCTAGAATGTAGGGCATTTGTATGCTTGCCCTTCATTCTCCATCTGAGAGAACTGATAAAATCCAGGTCTCAGTAAAGCAGCCCATGTCTCATCTACCTCTACCTCACTGTTTAACACTGACCTTCCTCACAGTCTCTCACAGCTCAAACACAGCATGTGGCCTTTCAAACAAGTCTGTGTACCTCTCCCCCATGTCTTAGCCACATGACTGATGGATAAAGCAACATGCCAATTGTATTAGAGGTTCCATAACTCTTCTTCACTCCTTCTCTTGCCTTTTTCTTCACACCAGGCAAGCATGAAGTCCTAGGGCTTCCATCATAGTTACTATAATCTTCATCCTTTCCACGTGGACCAGATTGAAGGATCCCAATGAAATGTCTTAATGAAATGTATCAAGTATCCTAATGAAATGTCTCTTCTCTCTCAATCCCTAACATTTTCACTAAGAATGTTCATGTTTCTGAAAACACACTCCCCTGCCTCCACCCACCCTCCTACACATTTACCTCCTGCTTAACAGTCTTCAGTGATTTCCTATAACCTATATAGGTCAAGTACTTAACATCATTAAGATACTTTCTAACTTTCTTACCATAAACAAGAAAATTTCCCCAAGATACCGGGCTCTTTCTCATCTGTGTTTTTAGATTTATTTATTTTATTTATTTATTTATTTATTTGTCTGTATGTATACCAGATGCAGACCTGGTGCTACAGAGATAAGAAGAGGGCATTGGATCCCCTGGATCAGATATTTGCGAACTGCCAGGTGGGAGCTGGGAAGGAAACGCAGCTCCTCTGCAAGAGCAACAAGTGCTCTTAGCCACTGAACCATCTCTCTAGCCCCTCATCATTGCTTCTGACTCTTCAGTTTCCTCCGTCAGCAATGTCCCCCATCTGTTGTTAACTCCTTCAGCATTTATGACAGAAGTTTCCTCCTCTGTCCATCCATGCCTACCCACGCCGCTCTACAACCTCCTCAAAGACAGCCTAACCTATGGGTTCCCACAACACAGCTCCCTTTTTCTTGGATTCATTCATACCTCCCTCAGCCAACAAGTAAGCAGGAATGCACAGCTATATGGAGCAGAGGCGTGGTGTGTAATCATTTCTGAATCTCCATCATCCTAGTAGACTATGAATTAGGAACCCTACATCAGTCTGTCACATAACAGGCAAGCCTTTGTCTACTCAAGGTTCCTGACATCTACTAAAGTAATGACATGTGTAATGGGAACAAATTATAGCCCTCTCTGTAGGAAGGATCTTTATCGTTCCTCTTACTAGGCTAACCGCTACAAAGTCACTGTTTTGAACAGTATGGCCTCCTAACCCTGTCTTTTGGAATGTATTCACTAATTCATTTTTTTTTCATATATTCCACAACTACTAAATAGGACATTGGACAAGACAAAAAAAATAGTAATAACCCCTATTTCTTAACTTTGAGTGAAAAATAAAACAGCTAATAGACAAATACAGAAGAATGTTTCCTATTTCCAGTAGTGATGAGTGTGAGAGGTGACAACAGAGACAAAAGCAGGGACAGAGGATTAAGGAACCATTAGCACATGCAGCATAGGGTAATTTCAAAGGAACTGTTTTAGGGTAGTGTGGTTCTGGCTGCTAGTGTGCCTCCAAGACAAGAAGGGCACAGAGTCTACTGAACCTGCCTTTTAAAATGGGGCGTGCATGGGTAAGTAAGGGTTGGGAATCCCAAGTGGCCTGTATCTCCCCACCAGGTGGGAAGGCTTCAGTGGAGTATGAATGGAAAGAAATAGCAGCAGCCTGGGAATGCGGCTTTGGGGTGACTCCTCATGGGAAAGCTGCGCATCTTCACAAGACACACAGAGCTTAGGACTTTAAAGAAACGGAAAGCTCGAAGCCCTGGGGTACACGGGTAGGGTTAGAGAAGAGCCCAGGTATATTATTTGGGGACAGGTGTAAGCTGATCCCCAGCCAAGCCGAGGTGGCGTGGAACGGCAAAATGAGAAATTAAATGGGCTGGAAGCTTGGGCAGAGTGACTCTAAATAAATATCTTAAAGCTTTATTAATCTCATTTTTGCTCTACCCACGGAAATTAATTATGAACCGATGCCAATTCTTTGGCTTCCAATGTTTTTAAATAATTAATTTTCTATAGACATCATTTAAAAATTATGTCAGCAATTTCTATAGTATAAGGCTGTCATTCATCTTCAGATGTTTACCCTACAGGTTATAGAAAATCAATTAAGGTGATTAGTCAGGAAGTAGCATAACACAATTTTTAGAAACTAGAAGTTTTAGTGCAAAATGCCTGAGATTGGGGGAGGAAAAGAATATCATGTAGCAACACCGGTGTGGGGGCCATTAACCTCTTCCAAATGGAAATGATTTTTTTTTTCCAGATATATTTTCCAGAATTCTAGAATGATGCCATTTGGAAATGATTTTTACCATTATTTAGGATATACATTTCATTTGGAAATAAAATTATCAGAAATAAGAATTGTGTGACAAATTCACTTTAAACACTAAAACCTCCCACCCTGGCCCGTGAATTAAAGAATCTCCTTATGACAGCATATTTGTGAATGAGGGGCCACCTGAAGTGGTAGGTGGCCTTAGGTAAAGCAGAACATTTACGGGAGGGAAGGAGGAAGAGAGAGCAGAGGAGGGAGAGAGGCTGATTTGTGTGAATTATCTCACTCTGCAGCTGGTTAGAACAAAGGACTCACTGCTTACACTGTTACAAGTGCTTTCACCAGTGAAGACCTCTCCCTCCTCTGCACTTGTCAAGCTACAGGTTTGAGAATAAGGGTTCCTCAAAGGGAAGGGCCGGGTACCAGAGGACAGACACTGAGAAGGTCTCCTCAGGAGAATGAAAGCGTAAGATGACCCTTGGGCCCTTGCCTCCCGCTCTGGCAGGTGATCCTATTTACCTTTGTCTCTGATTTATCTCACAGAGATTCCTTCCAGAACCTCACAGAAAGAACTGGGAAAAGACTACGGGTGGGGCAATGATTAGGGACCTTGCTACTTTGTATTTTTCCTTTTATTTTGGTTTTTTTCTTTGTTAGTTTACTTAGCTTTTGTTTGTCTTGTGTGTCTGGCTAGAGATTGCTCCCAGGGCCTCCTGTTTGCTAACCTCTCACCTTACCTCCTGTCTAAGTCTCTGATCCCGGGCATTATCCTCTCTGAAACACAACTCGGTAGATGCTGGTGGTAGCTGGCTCACACTGGCTTATTGAAATAGAGTATGACTTCCAGTTTAGTGTTTTTACGGAACTCCTGAGTGTGCAAACCAATGAATCTCTGTTTCTTGTGCCTTTTCTTGGGCTCTTTTCTTCTGTTTGTTTATTTTGTTCAATTCCCAATTCTGATGTGTTAGTTTTTGTTTTATCTTATTATAGCTGATTCTATTCTATTATTGTCCTTTAGACGCCTGGTTGTTTGCTAATGAGAGACAGAAAAGGGATGGATCCAGAGGGGAGGGGACGTGGGGAGGAACTGGCAGGAGTAGAGGGAGGGGAGACAGTAATCAAGATACATTATGTGAGAGAAATCTATTTTAAATAAAAGGAAATATATATTTATATACACACACACATATCTTTATTGACATCTATACATCCACATGCACACAAACACATATAGATGTCAATAAGAATAAAGAAAATTTAAACAACCCCACTAACAGGCTCAGCCTGATGTGTAAAAACATTCCACCAACACTTTCAGAAATATACACTCTTTAACATGTATATGAGACTAGGGTGTATAAAGCCTCTCTAGACGAACTGCAAACGAGTGAGAATTTGCCATGACAGTTCTAGAGAGCAAATGCCAGAACATCTGAAGCAATTGGGAAATGGATAAAACAGCCTGGTCAAAGAGTTGAAGTGTCTGTAGGATACCCACATTATTCCATTTTCTGTTACCGTAACATCAAGTCTCGTAATTCTAATGCAGTGGTTCTCAAGCCTCCTAATGCTGCCACCCTTTAAAACAGTTCCTTATCTTGTGGTGATCCCCAACCATAAAATTATTTTCATTGCTACCTCATAACTGTCATTTTGCTACTGTTAGGAATCATCATGCAAGTATCTGTGGTTTCCAATGGCCTGAGGAGACCCCTGTGAAAGAGTCGCGACCCACAGCTTGAGAGCCACAGTTCTGAAGGCTGGAATGACCACAGACATGGCACCAGCTTCTTCTCAGTGTCCAGAAAGGACTCCGGCTGCTTCCACTTGAGGTGGGAAATAGAGTGACCAAGGCAAAGCACAGGGGACAGACTCACCTTGTAAATAATCTTCTCTTGTAGCTCCTCTAGTCTGCCAAGAACAAGAACTCAACTTGGTTCCTCAAGTGTTAACCTCATCCCTTGACAAAGTCCCAAGTCCGTGTTAGCAAGCTAACCCACTTCTTAAGGCATCTACCATCACTTTCCAACATACTTAGGCACCATATTGCATTATCACTAGATGAGAACCCATTGGGTATGGTATGGGGTACTGGGGCTGACGTCTCAGGTGTGCCTATCTACTAGATGAGGAGTCTGGGCACAGGGTGTCAGGATATATTGAGCCAGGGGAAACAAGACTTCGAAGATTTAATAATTCTTAGTTTACACTTCTCTAAGAAGGCATTTTAGAGTACACCACATTACAATTTAAGATTGAGTCCCTCATGAATACTTTCTACTTAGTAGCTTTTACAAATCCTTTAAAAAGCTGGGTGGTGGTAGTGCACACCTTTAATTCCAGCACTCAGGAGGCAGAGGCAGGCGGATCTCTGTGAGTTCAAGGCCAGCCTGGGCTACAGAGTGAGTTCCAGGACAGACACAGAGAAACCCTGTCTCTGAAAACCAAAAAAAAAAATAATAATAATAATGATAATAATGATGATAAATAAAAATTAAAAAATAAAAATTCTTTAAAAATTACAGCTAATGCCTAAACTTAGCTACATTTAACTGGGGGTGTTAGTACAGTATCAGGGTGCTTGACAACTAAGCATGAGACCTTTCATTCACTGCCTAGTATTCAGGTGGAGAAAAGGACTAACATTATTTTGTAGTGAGAAATAGTGTAAGACTAAGCCCAAGGACTTATAGGAAGGGAGAAAGAGAAGGCTATTGGAACACAAAGGCGGTGACTACTGTGTCTTGGCCACAAGCTACAGAAACCTCGGAGCCAAATGATTTAAAGCAACAGAAATTAAAGCAACAATTATCTCATCGGTCTGGAAGCCAGATGTCCAAATCCAAGGTGTCAACAGGCCCAGGGTCCCTTCGAGGGCACTAGGTGAATGTTCTTGTGTATCTCTCACAGATTCGTGGCTCTAGGTTTTCTACTATAGCTACTTATCCATTGATTCCTTTACCTAATTTTAGAGTTTTTCTGAATTCTTGCTTATCACTGTACTATCCAGAACTATTACCATGGTATGGTTCAGTCTGAGTAACTAGCTGTGAAACAGATTAGAAAAAAAGCACTTTTTAACCAGGCGATAAACTTAGTAGTTCCAGTTTTGTATATACCCAGATTTTTAATAAATTTAATATAATTTATTTTTATATTCTATTTTATGAGCATAGATTCATAATTATTGTCGCAACATTTTTTTTAAATTCATGTAAAATCACCATAAAATATTTAAATATCTAGCACTAAAATTTAGAAAACTGAATATCCACCAGCCTGGTTCAGTAGAGGCATGAACATTCTGCAGAGAATTTTACGAAATATGACATATCTTGCTGAACATCTAAAGCTTAACAATCACTCATTTATACTTTTGTGGCTTTTAAAAGGTTTGATATGACTTTAAAGCTTGTTGGAAATATCATTTGCTAAGTATCAACAAACGTCCATATAAATTCAACAGACTGACCAGCATACTGAACATGTTCAGCACAATAGAAATTTGCTATATACAATTTAAATGTTGTCTCTTGACAATGTTAACTGTATACATTTATGGGGTGAAAATAACACAGTAATCAGTGTGGTATACGCCCCCTGACTACATACCTTATCACATGTCCAAGGGACCATGGTTGGGAATATATTCAAACCGGTCACCATTGCGGATAAACTACATCTCAGCTAACATGTTGATTTTGTGGTCACACAATCTAGAAAGTCTGACTTGCTGTATAACCTCCTGTTTTATTAACAAATGAGAAGCTGGGCTAGAAGTAAAATGAAGACATTAGCAACAGACAAAAGCAGATTCCGGGTCAACTTTTCACTATACAGCCTCATATGGACTTATTTTGTAAGATGAGAGAATAGAATAATTGGAGGCCTATAATGTCATCTCCATACCTAAAAATGAACTGTCTACAGAATGGCAAACGGATGCATTGTAAGAGGATGCCAACACATTTGCTGCCTAAATCGGTTTCAGGATATTAAGCAAAATTTGGAACTATGTGCAGTAAAAAGTATCCAAAATTTGTCAACGAGGCAGAATAAAAATAAGGTTAAAGATGCTTTCTACATCTCTAAAGTTAGGTACTAGAATACTAAGTGACACCATGGAACAACATAAATTCTTATAACTAATAATAATATAGTTATAACTTATAACTAATAATAAATGCTTTCATCCTTGTAATTAATCCTGGTCTGTATACCAACCACTGAGTATTACCATGTCACAAGCCTGAGAAAAATAACATGGAAGGGAGTATAATTTTATTTTCCTCAATTAGTTTCACTTTTGGTTTAAGTGAATCATTGCCACTGCCACCAGCGGACAGCCTCAGATTTATTCACACTAATTTGACCACCCCTGTTTCATAACTATGACTTGGTTCTAATCTTGTCCTTCTCATTTTCAAAATACATAGAATCCTTCTCTAAGACATTTAGGAAAAAAGTAAATAAATAATAAACCGGTATCAATAGAGGTATGAGGTCGAAGGGGAAACAAAAAGTTACAATTGCCGATTTGGAGGAAGCTGCATTTGGAGATCAAGATGTATAGAATGTAATGAAGGAGAAATGAATTCATAGTTTTATTTACCTTTATATTTAAAAAAGTAGCATAACCAGATGAAGTAAGGATTCAAGAAATACTTTAGAAATTGTGTTAGAAAATAAGTTGTAACTAAGGGACTTTGAAAGAAACACACTAATCATCAAAATAGCACTTAAATTTTTTAAAGAAATGCAAAAATTTAACTAAGATGGAGTTCTTTGATTGACCAAAAATAGAATAGGAGAACTGTTAGAGAACAAAGGTGAAGAGAAAACCGAGAAAGAGAAAGTGGAAGTAAAATATTAGAAATTAAATGCATGCAAACCAGGAGCATTGAAATGTTACACACGCCTCAGGACATTGCATTACATGAAATAATCACACAAAGAAAGACAGCTGATATGTGTTCTCTCTCCTATGTGGAAGTTAAGAAAGTTGATCTGAGTATAAACTGGTCACTAGTTTAATGTGAAAAAAAATGGAGAGGAGGGAGGAGATGAAAAGTTGGCAAACTATAAAATCAAACTTTTCCATCACGAAAGGTTAAATAAGATGGAGAGAAGTTATTCTATTTTAATGTTTTATGCTTTCCTGATTTTTTTTTTAATTTCCATTTGTGCTTCTCATGTACTCCTATTAAAAAATTCTGGCTGTATGTGCTTGGTGTACTTTTATGAGATGTAATTCCAAATGCAATATAAGATTAGAAGTTCTGCTGGGCAGTGGTGGCGCACGCCTTTAATCCCAGCACTCAAGAGGCAGAGCCAGGCAGATCTCTATGAGTTCGAGGCCAGCCTGGTCTACAGAGCGAGATCCAGGACAGGCACCAAAACTACACAGAGAATCCTGTCTAGGAAAAAAAAAAGGAACCTAAACAAACAAAAAAAGATTAGAAGTTTTATTAAGAAACCAGCCCTAAGTTTAAATATCATTTTGCTTATACTTGATCTTAATTTTTTCAAAATAAAAACAAGGCTGCTGTATGAGGTGAGAGTGTGTGAGACTGGATTGCTAGTCTTGGAAGAATTTTGCTCTCATCATTGTTAAGGCAAGGCCTTTTCTGCACTCCAGTGATCCCACCCACACATTATCTGTTGTGACCAAGAGCAGGTAGGAGAAACAGCAAAGACTCCATTTTTGATGAGAAGAAACAGTTTTATTTATGCAATATTTTTATATTTGTTTTTATATTTGCATATGTATGTTCATTTGTGTTTGTATGTCAATTAAGAAAATAGATGAAACTGTATCTATAAGCTGTGTGTCCCTAGATAAATTTCCTAATCTCAGCTACTTTCCCCTCATCTATAAACTGAGTTAATGAAATACTATCTTCAAAGGACTTTGCAGGAGGTGATTAAAATGGAAAACACACGTGAAACCCTCAGCAGAGTAGCTTGTATATATTAGAGCTCAATAGAAGTTAGCACTATACACACATATCACCACAAAACTCAGACCCTGGCTCCCTCTCATACAGAGACCATGGTTACCTCAGAGTGTTACCTGCTTGGTGCTACAGGCTTGTAATAAGCACCATGGCTTGAATTAAAATAGATCATGGCAATTTCTCTCTATATTTCCATCACTTTCTAAAAGTATTTTAATACTGTTAACAAAACTTCAAAGCAGATACTAAAATATTTTACTTGTGGAAAATATATATATATATATATATTAAAGAAACAAGACTTTTAATCAATATATGGACAGTGATAATCTACTCTTAGAAATAGATTTTTTTAAAAAATATTCATATTCCACTTGCTCAGCTGCTCAAAATAGTTCAATGTTTCCCTTAGCTGTTTAGCGTTGAAAATTTTGATTTGTCTTAAGAGCTCATTTCAATATTTTTTACTTTTCAGAGATAGCAAAACATTTGGTGAATTTTCAACTCTCAAGGGTTGGAAATTAGTTCAAAGCTCAAACCAATAGTAGTACAATTTTCTCAAGTGGTTTTCTCTGAAATCTAAATTCTACCCCCATCCACATCTCTAAGAAACTGGAAACTTGCTCTCTTTCCGCACTCTCTCCTTCCATAGTCTGCCCCCTCCATACGGTCTTTCGCTCTCCCTCTCTCCCTCTCTCCCTCTCTCCCTCTCTCTCTCTCAATAAAGCTCTAGAAAGGTAAAAAAAAAAAAAGAAAGAAAAAGAAAAAAGAAAGAGAAAGAAACTGGAAACTTAAGCTAAGGCTATTTATTGATATGCCATGGACTCATAATAAGAAAGCAAGTTCTGGTTGCTTTTCTCCTGTTCTTTTAGAGGCTTAGTCTAACTAAACATGTACAGGAAGAATGACAGACCTATAGGACAGCAAGAATTTAGTGTAATTTGGACAGAATTTAGGAATTCATGGGTGTGTTGTTTTGTTTTTCTTGTGTGTACACATACTTGACTATTCGTGTGTAGTGTATGCTCCTATGTGACTATGGGTGCAGCATAATGCCCGTTATGTACAGAGGTCAGGAGAGGCTGTATTATGTCCCGCTCTGACTCTTCTTCCATTAAGAGAGGGTCTCTCACTGGGCCTGGAGTTACACTGGTAGTTAGCAAGCCCGGATGATCTTCTTGTCTCTGACCCCAGCGCTGAGTTTACAGTTGCATGCAGCCACACCTAGCTAGAGATTTGAATACAGAGCCTCACATCTGCATGGCAAGCATTCTTATCCTCTGAGTAGAACTTAGAAATTGAGATTCTGTTGTGACTCCTCTGCTTAAAATGAGATCATCTCTAATACATATCACCAATTTTTTCTGGATCTCAGCCCCTTCTTTTAGAAAACAAAGATTGTGTGTGTGTGTGTGTGTGTGTTCTTGCTCATGAAACCATGGCTATGCTTTGAAATTTGAAAAAAAAAACCTGAAGTATGGGATATTATTGCTGTATGTTGTCTGCTGTGGCTTACATATATTTTTCCCTATAAAATAAAATGTTGAGTAAGCAAATACCTCCAACAGACTTTGCATCGAATTGATAATGCAATCCTAATATTGATTACCTGGATACTAAGAATTGGAGACCTTCAATATTGCTTAATCATTAAAGTAGTAGTACTAGATAGTCATGATTATCATCATTGGAGAGGATATAGATCACTAAAGATCATTAATCAGTCCTATACGTCTTGTCTGCCTGTGCAGGACAAAGTTCTAGACTGAAGAGGATGGAGGTTACTATGCCCTCTTTACGGATGCAGAGTCTAAAGCTCACAGGTTGAGCTACTCAGTCACATAGAAGACTGGGAAAGATACTGGCAGGGCCCCACAGGGCTTTGAGGACACTCTGGACATGCTACTCCTCCTTTGTAGAGAGTAAGGTACAGGCAGCTTAAAGAAGCTACTCCAAAGTTTCCAAGGAGGAAGCAGAGAAGTGGTGATCTAGTCCCAGGTCCATCCCCTGCACCTCGGCTCCAACAACCAAGAAGGATCCAGGATAGATTCGCAAACTGCACCTTCCCTTTCATTGAATAAACGGCTGTAAAGTATTCGTATTGGGTCTTACAACATCCTTGTTCGTTTTCTCCTCTCTTCCTAGCTATGAAGCCTTTTCTCTTATTTTCAGAGTCCCTTGGTCTCCAGAATCCAAGCTTCTTCTACTGTTTCCAGTGAAGAAGGTGTGTGGAACATTGCCCATCCCCTTATCTCTTTTACACACCCGCTCTCCCTGTTTCTTCCTAGGAGTTCAAGGATTATCTTTCTTAACAATGCCGATCTTTGATGCATGAGATTTAGGTGGGCAGCTTCAGCAGAAGGATGAATTGACAAAAACTTTTTAGTAAAGTTCAAAAAGAGAAACTTTGTACTTCTGAAAATAGTCAGGTTTTTAGCCACAGCTCTTTGTTCCCAGTGTCCCGGGTTGAGGCTATTCTTCAGTGAACTTTCTCCCTAGGAATCCTTCCGTCTTCAAACACCTTCTTCAAGTTCACCGTTGGTGCTTTCATATCTTATTTCTGCTCAACGCAAACTTTTTTTTCATTTCTCCTTTTCTAGTTAGCACCATTGGAAGCGAGATGAAGGCGGCTTCTCACTTTGCACTGAGAGTTCATCAAGATAAACCGGCAAACACAAAGGTTACAGAGATGATATTGTATAGGCCACACTAAGGTCGGGTAACCAGAAACCCAATAACAGGGATTAAGGGAAAAATCGGCACCGATAATCTTCAGATTCCCATGTTCTGTCACGAAAGGGCTCGGTGCTGGCCCGACTCTTTCCTTTGCTCCACATAAAAGAAGCTTGTTCCACTTTAGAGGCCTTCATTGTCATGAAATCAGTCATTTGAATCAAAGTCCTTAGGGACATTTTCCATGCTGAGAGCACTGCTTTGAAAGGTGTTTAATTATCCTGCAGTCCTGGGAGCTACCCGGCATGCCTTAGGACTTGACAAGTTACCTTTTTACCTTTCAACCAGAAGAGAAAACCCTGCAGTGTAAATACTGGAGTATTATATCTATTTAACTCACTTCTTAGTCCATATATGTCTTTATTTGACATAAAGAATTATCATAGTGCATCATTATGCAGTAAAACCTCATGATTAGAATGATGGGCTTCGGGAGTCAGGTGGAATCCCACCTCTGTAACCTTGAAGTCACTTAACTGTCTTGGGGCTTACTTTCCTCATCTGTAAAACAGGATACTACTCACCCAGCTGCTGAATGTGATCATCGTATGTTTCTTTCTGTAAATAATGACCATGCACAAAGGCTTACCTGCAACAAAGCAGTAATGGAGGTATTGTGTTGTGCAACAGCTTCTTCTGATACTAAAACATTCCATCCTGCAGGGGAGCTCCCAAGGCGGGGAAGTAAACAACTTAAAAAGTACATTAAAAAAACTCCCTGAAACTGACCAGACTCACAAGGCCCCTCCCTACAGGAGTAAACAGTAAACCTCCAAGGGCAAAGAAGACTCCCAGCGAAGAAAAGCTGCAGGGAAGATTCCAGACCAGACCAGCTGCCTGGAAGAAGCAGAAACCAGCAGAGCTACCTGGAAGAGGTTTAGACCAGCTGAGGCATCTGGAAAGGACACTCTCCAACCTGTTGAGCTATCTGCCGCCCTGCAGTGTGTCCTGGGCTTCCCAGCTTTTGTGAGCTGTCAGTCATGCTGGGGTGGGTCTTGGTGATGTAGCTGTCTTTAGGTCATACCTGCTCCTGTAAATAATCCCCAAGAAAACACATTGGACCAAGTTGGACTTGGTGGTATCTGTACTTTTGTGTGTTCTGGGTTCCTTATCTGGAGTGAGTACAGTTTTGTTTTCCCAGGAAAAGTTTTGTCATACAACAGTTTGAGAGCACTACGGTACAAATAATAATGAATATTCATTAATATATTTATAGTACTTAATGGTTAGGAGGTACTCATAAACATTTATAAATTGGCTTCAAGTCTACTAAGTATGCGTAGCTCTTGGGTTCTTTTTTTTGAGACAGGGTTTCTCTGTGTAGCTTTGGCGCCTTTCCTGGAACTCACTCTGTAGCCCAGGCTGGCCACGAACTCAGAGATTCACCTGCCTCTGCCTCCCGAGTGCTGGGATTAAAGGTGTGTGTCACCACTACCTGGCACTCTTGGGTTCTTTATGGTATAAATTGAAAGCAAATCATAGATTTAAGTTTTACCATGTATATAGACATTGTAAGTATTCCTATTATAAAATGTAAACTAAGTGTGTAAAGTACACAGTAAAATTTAAAAATAATTTTCACGTTTAATATTTTAATACATAGAATACATATTATTTTCTTAATCCTCAGTTTCAATGAATAAAGATGACTTTCTGTCATATGATGGGTAAAAACTAGCTAGTGAATCCATTGTAGATTTTGGGAGAAGGATGAGGGCATATGTGTGTATCAGTGTGGATGTGAATTAATGTGAGCGCCAATGGCATACATGTGGATACCAGAGGCTAACATCGTCTTCCTCAGTTACTTCAACTTATTTTTTAGATAGAGTCTCTCACCAAAGCTGGAACCCACTGAATGGCTATAGACCGCTTGCTCAGCAGGTTCCAGGGATCTGTTTGTCTCCATCTCCCCAATGCTGAGATTCTAGTCACTGTAGGACTCAAGGTCTCATGCTTACAGGCCAAGCATGATCCTGACAGAGCCAATGCTCCATTCCCTATTAACATGGATTTTCAACAATATACTGGTGTGTCGACAAAGGTCAGGCCATACAGAAAATTCTTGGAAAATTAACCTCCAGACCTGTATTTGATTGAATCCTTTCCATTAAGTTATTCCACAAGCTATTGGTCTAAGATCGATATATCATTAGAAATCCTCCCACATCAGTAGCTGGAGTATTTGAGACTATTTAGGGTTTAAATCCCTGGTGTTGTTTCCATTGCTAAAATGTTTTGACCTTCTTGAATTCTCAGACCTTTCTGGTTTGGGTTGTTTGTTTGTTTATTTGTTTGTTTGTTTTTACATCCCAACTGCAGTTTCCCCTCCCTCTTCTCCTCCCAGTCACCTCCCCTCCCCCCCACCCATTCCTCCTCCTCTCTCAGACCTTTCTTAAGAATCTTAAGTATTTCTAAACTAATTTTAGCTAGTCCACCAATCCTAACGTTTTAGTTTACCAATGAGAGAGCTCTTTTCTTAGATTAGTGATAATGATTAATTAGCCACTATTTCCCCCACCACAAACTTCCTACTTTCCCTTATAATATGCTTTGTGAATATGCCCACACATTCTTATTTGTTGTATATTTCCAATGTTCACACATGAGTTGGATCAAGACTGGTCAAGCTCCACATAACCTCTAGAGATGGAGGTCATTTGCAACCAGTCTGTTTCTAGCTGAGAGGAAATTCAGACAATAAGGCTAGATCCTAAGATGGATTCATGCAATTGAAGTGTTTGCATTAGTGTGTCCTAGTACCTGGAAATTTCTACTAGAAATTTCTGGTAACTTGCTGTCTACCTGAAAGATATATGGCACTGGTGGTGGCGCTGGTTACCACATGGAAAGGTCACGGTCCCAACAGAACCCAGTGTTAGTATATAGAGCTTCATTAGGAGGGAAAGGGGGAGGGAGGAGAAAGAGGAGAGCCAAGCCTGGAGAGAGAAAGATGGGGGGGGGGATCAGAGCAGAGCAGGGAACAGAGAGAGAGGAGAGAGAGGGGGGGGTCTGCATTCGGCTTTTTAAGGCACAAACTTAGTACATAGTCGCCAGCGCCCCCTGATGATGTAAGACGCAAGACCCCGAGCTGCGCGTGTGCAGGAGTGAGGGCAGGATCCTAACACTACCTACCTACAGACTGAATTTCTTTTGTAGAATGCTTTTAACACTCGGGCATCCACGGTGCAGCACACCACACAGTACCACTTTGAATGTGTTAAGGGGAACGGAAACTATCATAGCTGGGATGAATCCAATTTAAGCATGCATTCTCTTCCACTAAAACGAAACTGTTTACTTAAAATATCAGTGCTTATGACAATGATCACCTCATCCACTGGTTCACCTGGGTTATGTGCAGTTTGCCATGGATGCCTCCAGAACATAGAGCAGCAGTCTCAGATGGAACAAGGAAAGAGAAAAAAAGGGGGTGGTGGAAATGGGTGATTTATGCCTCTAATGATGGCAGTTTCTGAAGCTTGTAGTTCATTCTAAGCTTGGGATTTTAAAGCCCAAAAGCCATCTCTTCCCTCAAGGCTTCTGGTGAGTTGGATCAAGACTGGTCAAGCTGTGCACATAACCTCTAGAGATGGAGGTCATTTGCAACCAGTCTGTTTCTAGCTGAGAGGAAATTCAGACAATAAGGCACATTGTTAACAAGTATCTTTTATCTAAATTGATAAGGGGTTTGATGACGTTGGAAGGACACATGACAAAAATCTGCTACTTGTCTGAGCAAGTTGCACATAGGCTAAAAAGAAAAGGTGGGGGGGAGAGCGTCTGTAGGGACCGTTTCAGATTGTGGAATCCACAGTGTAACTCCATCAGTTGTTTACTTGCTTTACTTTCAGATCTATGCCCCACCCCACTCTGAACAAAAAGAGAGTACCACATATATGACATTGATAGTTTCTTTTCTATTTACGTTTTTACTGTTATATTTATTTAAGGGGGGAGCACCTTGCATGCCACAGTTAGTGAGTGGAAGTTAGGAGACAACTTTCGGGGCTCAGTTCTCTCTTTCTACCCTGTGGGTCCTGGGACTAGAACTCAGGCTCACCAGCTTTAGCAGAAAATGCCTTAACCTGCTGAGCTACCTCATGGTCCCTGTTAATTTTTATAGAAGATTACATCTTCATCTAGAACGTTTCAAAACAGTACAATTATCTATGCTCCCACACTCTTCATTAACTCTGCCGTTTCAAAAGTCACACACACTGTGGAGAGACGGGTGTCCTTCAGTTGTTCCAATGAAAGAACAGTTCTGCTCCTGTTTAAAAAAGAGAGAGTCACATAGAACAAACTCGTCCATTAGGCAGTAAGCCATGCCCTGGCAATTTCTCATTTAAATGATTCTTTAGAGGACACACGTTTCAAATGTTGACTATGAAAAAAGAGCACTAGCCCCATAAATTTCCTTATAACCAAATAATTGAAAACGGATAATGTCACTGCCCAAATGAATTTATCTAATGCATATAAAATTCATCAGACACATAGGAGATATAACTAAAATTATGTAAGAATATGCAACTATATGATATGTCATACACGGCAATGGAGAAGAGTTATGTAATGAAATACATGAAAGTTGTAGAACTATGAGACATTTGAACATCCAAAATGTACACATAGTCTTATATTGTTTTTTTGTTTGTTTATTTGGTTGATTGGTTTGGATTTTTGAGACAGTTTCACTGTAGCCCTCAATGTCCTAGAACTCTCTGTGGACAAGGCTGGCCTTGAACTCACAGGGAGCCACCCAGCCTCCAGAGTGCTGGGATTAAAGGCGTGTGCCACCACCACCCGGCCACAATCTTATATCATAAGAAAAACAAATACATGAAAACATTCCCAGAATAACACATCATGTAGGAAATAAATTTCACCCTTTCTTCCTTTCTGAATGTTGTTATATGAACAATCTTAAAATTCCTGGGCCAGTAAGAGGGCTCAGTGTCTGAAGACGTTTGTCACCAACCCTCATAACCTGAGTTTGATCCCAGAACACATGTGACAAGGTGGGCATCCCCCAAAGGCCTGGAACTCCAACCTCTTTGTACATAAGCACACCTGCAGACACATGTGAATATACTCCCATATACACACAAATAACTAAATGTTTTTAAAAAAATAAACCACTCATTCCACTGAGGTGGCACATGCCTACTGCAGTCCACCGACTTAGAAAGCTGTTCATTGGAACCTAGGACTTGAAACAAACCTAACCCACACGAGGAGACCATGTCTCAAAAAAATTGTGGTTTTTTTAAAAAAATTTTTTTATTTTTTTTTTATTGTTGTTGTTTTACCTCTTTCAGGACAGGAACAGAATGTTTTCTCTTTCATCTTTATTGGCAGCTCTGCTTCCGGATTGGCTGGGGTTAGTTCTCATAAGTCAGGTCTAGGCATGTGAGTAGTGCCTTCCTTCTACTATAAATGGGCTCATCTTGGTCCTCAGAGTTTTGTTGTTTCAGCTGCGGATTAGTTGTGTAACTACATTTTGCCAAAATCCTTTTTCAGTGTTAAACCTATGTTCATGAAATATAACAGTTCCTAAAATCTTTAGGGAGAGGGAAACAGAATAACACAGGTAAATTAAATGATCACATTTCTTTTCTTTGTAAACAAATTTTGTTAAATTAAAAATAGCATTACGCTCTTAGTAGAGAAAAAAAATGACATGAAGTGTGTCTTCATCAAGTCCTGTAGGCACACTCTCTCTAGAATGTTCCATTTTGCCTTCCACGGCTTGTTTTATTCTTTCACCCTGTGTGTCTTGAGCAATATTCCTTATTCTTCATGAAGTAGAGGCTTGTGTATTACAAATTAATGTTCCCATTAACAGTAAACCTAATTAAAGTTGTAAGGAGTGAGCAACAACTCTGCTTCAAAGAGGAAGTGATATCTGAGCCAGGCTCCAGTCATGAAAAGAAGATTTCAGGCAGAAAATAGAGGAAAAGCTGCTTCATGTTAAAGGAATGGGGAGCAGAGGGACAAAAAGCATGAGAGAGAAAGTGTTAGCTATCCAGTGGGGGAGCTGAAAGGAGGTGGGTATTGCCATAGATGAGTCCAGGAAGCTATACATACTGTGACCAAATTGTGAGCCTTTACATTTTATTCCCTAGATACTAAGAATAAAAATACGCGTGTAGGCAGTGAAGTGGCATGGCTGGATTTGTACATGTGTAACAATAAATTGGGCAGCAAAGTTGAAATGCTATCTGCAAACAGTTAGGTGAGATTCACAAGACTTCTCTGAAGAAAGACAGTGATAAGAGTGGACAATGCTTTGGAAAAAATTACTAACAATATTAAAGTGATGAGAACGGGCGATGAGTTGGAAGAAATTATTAATATTATTAAAATGCTTGGGAAGAAATCAGTTATTGACCATTAATTGTTACTATTTGGAGAAAAACAGTGCTTTAGGAAAATATTAATTTTATGAAAATTTATTAATACTATGTAGAGGTGTTAAAATATGTGTCAACTAAATGAACCGGTGAATAAATAACAATGGTTATTTCTGTAAAGTTGAATTAGTATTTCTGACATGGACCCAGAAGTTCTACCTCTCAGACTCATTTTTCCAATAACTGGCTCCTCTCTGGCCTCTGTAACTTAGTCAGATTGGTATTTGGAAGTGTCCCTGTGTTGTGCTCACAGACCTAGTCACTGGAGACAAAATTATGCATGCAGGAAGGTATGCACAGTCTTTGGTTTTAGAGAAATGATCACACAAGCACACAAATGTAAAACTGCAGCTGCTTTGTGTAAGGGGAGGGATTTATGATTCGGTTTATAAGAAGAGGAGCTGAGCAAGTGGAAGCCATCGGGAGCAGCTTCGACGGAGAAAGCAAGACAGGGTGCATTGGTTCTTCCCTAAATATCTGAGCAGATATATCCTAGGCAAAGATGAGAGACTGGAAGGGCTCCAGCAGAGGACAGGAGCATGTGCAAACGCACTTAGATGAGAGAGAATTGTGGGGAGCAGGAGGACGGTTGACCTCCCGAGGAGCTCAGGATGTGCCCAGGAGACCTTCAAAGCTTTGCTAGGTTCTGGATTCTCTAGGACAAGGGCGGGGCAAAGCCACCAAAGGCTTTTCAGCAAAGGAGGCTCTGGAGTCAGAGAATGGCTCTTATCCTTTGGTCTCTTCTCCTCTTTAGTTATCTAAATTGGAAATGGATGCCACCCTTCCTATACAGTTTGCTTAGACCGTGCAGGTTTCAGGACAGGGCGCCATCTTTAAAAAGAACAGGTACAGGGGGCTGGGGAGGTGGCTCAGGGGGTAAAGTGTTTGTTACACAACCATGAGGACCTGAGTTCAGATCCTCGGTATGCAGGTCGGAAACAAGGCGTGAACACATAGGCCGCTAACCCCAGCACTGGGAAGGGAGGAGACAGGCAGATTGAGGGGGGGGCTCAGCCAGTCTTGAAGAAACTGGTGTGCTGAAGGTTCAGTGAAAATGAACCTGTCTCAAAAAATGTAAGCTGGCAGATTCCAAGTGTAGAACTCTTGTCTTCCCACATAAGGCTAAGTGTATAAACACAAATACATATCTCACACACACACACACACACACACACACACACACACACAAATGTGCACATAAAATCAGCATATGTATCTAAAAGAGGACAATCACAGAATGAAAAGATAGGTCTTGTGTTCAAGACAAAGATTCATAACATCTTTTTTTTCTAAATTAAGTATGCCCAACAACAATGAAAATAGTAAATCCCTCCAAACTTTTCCATTAATTGGATTAATTTTTAAAAATGCACAAAGAGCTACCTACCAAAAAGCATCAGACGTATAGAAGACTAGATAACCACAGGAAAGCTTTCTACCCAGCATGCTATATATTGAACTCTGAACTGTGTGGTAGGGAGCCTACTGCTTCCGTGAGAAAACACTCCATGTGCCCTGTCTACTGGGACATCATCTTGCCTGTATTAATAGCTCCTTGGTTATTAACTCTCATGATAAGGACTGTATGTTGACTGCATGCTGAAAAATACCAATTGTAAAAGGCTATTATTATTTCTGACCCACTCCTCAGCTTAGGATGAGCTGACCTATGATATTCCATTTACTATCAGCTCTTCCCAATCCCTCTCATGGCTTGGTTATATTTCCTTGACTTTCAAGCCACTTGACTGGACCACAAAAATGACATTGTGGTGACCACAGTTGACAGTGTGCTGTATACTTAGACGTTGGTAGGAAAGCAGACTTTAAGTATTCCCAGCCCTCAAATTTTAAGTATATGAGAAGGCAGACATGTTAATTTGCTTGATTTCAAAATTTCATAATAGGCTTAAAGAGATGGCTCAGTGGTTAAGAAGACAGATTGCTCTTCCAGAGGACCAGGGTTCAATTCTCAGCACCACAAGGCAGCTCACAACCACCTGTAATTCCAGTTCCTTGGCACCCAATACCTTATTATTGCCTCCCTGGGCACAGACACATACAGGCAAAACACCCATACATGTAAAATAAAAGATAGAATTAAAGTATATGTGTGTGTGTGTGTGTGTGTGTGTGTGTGTGTGTGTGTGTGTGTATGTTGTACATGATACACTTATGCAATTTTTACTTGTCAAATATACTTCATTAACTTTAGGGAAAATACATAGCTGACTTCAAAATAATTTTT
>CABHPQ010169241.1:0-29115 GCA_902168405.1 Peromyscus aztecus
ATCTAGGTGGCACAGGAAAAAAAAATCAGTCAAAAGCCAGCTTACATTACACATATGTCCTAGACACACCCACACAGACCAATGGGCAAAGGGAACCTTAATCTAATGGGCACACACTCACATGTACACAGACAGCTTCAGACCCTCTGGGAAGCTGGCTTTTACCCAAGAGCTTACTGCCTCCCAAAGTCTTCAGGGCATGTGAGTCATAGACTCTCCCCTAACTCCCCCCTCCCCCCCCCACACCTTCTTCCAGCTGAGCCCAGGGCAGCAGCAACACAATCCTTCAGCAGACATGTGCAGGGGGTCCTGGACAGCCAGTCTTAAGAACACCTTCTCTGTCATCATAGCCAGTCCAAGCTGGGGCCAGCCAGTGGGACTTGGGAGCTTCCTTACATCCCCCCCAAATCCCTCATACTACTCCCCCCCAGCCTCAGGCCCTAACACTCCAGAAAGGGGCAGACAGAGTTCCTGCCAACTTCCTTTCTTAGTGTACCAAGTCTACCTCCTTAAGCAGGAGTCCCACCTGTTGTTACCTACCTGTGCAGGTGGTCTGTCTCAACAGCTCAAAGCTCCAGCCGTCCCCGAAAGGCAAGAAGGTAGAGCCTAGTCCATCCTCTGCACCCAGCCCCCATTTCTAGCTCCCTCTGCAGCTGCCCCCTCCAGCTTCAGGCCCCCTGGGCAGACCCCTCCCTCTCTGCTGCCTGCTTGCCCAGCACTGTGTCTCTGCTCTGAAAACCAGACTAGGGACTAAGAGGAGGGGGGAGGATCCCAAGAGAGGAAGTGGCATCTGACGCCCCAGCACCAAACCTGGGGGGCTGCAGGGGGGGAAGGGAGGAGCAGGGAGGCTTCTCATTGTGTGAGGGAAATTTTATTTTTAACAGATGCTAAGGCAGATGGCACAGAATTAACAGAAAATGGGAGAGGAAAGAGAGGAAGAGCATTACTGACTCCGGAGAGAGTGGACATTAAAAAAATAAAGAATAAGGGAATGAAAACAAGTTTAAGTGCTCTCTCCGGGGGGGAGGGGGGGAGGGAGGGGAGCTGAGAGGCAGAGAGGGACGGAGCAGCGTGGCGATAACCAGAGGCGTGAAATTACAAAAGTAAAATTTGTGGGACTCGGGAGGGGCCGAGAAGGCCCCAGTTTCATTGCAAAACTCACTCAGAAATTACTGGTGTGATGTTTGAGCTTTTATCATTAATAATAATCGAGAGGGGTGGGGGAGACAAAAGGACTCATGGGCTAGGGGGCTCCGAGGCACCAAAAGAAAGGAGGTTTGATCTGTTAGGGGGAGGGAGTCATCTCTGGGACAGAAAGGGGAAGAGAAGGGGGAACAAACAACTCAGGGACACAGAGTGGAAGTGAAGACACTGAGAATGAAAAATAAATCAGAATAAAGAACAGAGCGAACACAGGGGACAGGGGAGAGGCGGGCTGCACAAGGGGAGTAAAGGGGGGGGCGGGGGGGGGCTGGGGAAACCGAGGAAGCCGGTCAGAAGGAGCTCAGACAAAGAGGACAGCAGAAACAAGCGGAGAGCAGAGGCCAGAAGAGCAGCAGCGGAGAGGGGCAGGGCACGTGGGCACACTAGTGGGCGAGGAGCCCCGAGGATGACTGAGGACGGGTCAAAGTGGCCAAAGTCGGGGACCACGGGGAACAGGGAGCAGAGAAAAAGACAAGCAAGGGGCAGAGGCCAAACAGACTGATGAAAAATAAAGAGAGAGAGAGAGACAGGAAGTGAGAGAGACAGGGAGAACCAGAGACAGACTCCACAGAGAGAACAAAGCTGAGGCTCTGAGACACAGAGTTGAAAGGACAGACATCTCAAGCCACAGTTCCTTCGGTAGAGAGGAGAAAGAAAGGTGAGATTAAAAGAAAGGACTGAGCTTGGAGGCAGAGTTACAGAGAGGCTGTGGGGGAGACGACAGGGCGATCAGGAAGGGAGGGATGGATGGGAGACAAAGAGGAACGGCCGTTTATCTCTCCTCCCAAATTAATTGAGGCTACATCAGCCTGAGCCACTAAAACGGAGCGATTATGAATGGGTTAGTCACAGGTGGAGTTAAAGGCCTTCAGAGGGATATTAGCCAAAATTGAGTGGCTTTTAATTTCTTTCTAACGAGAGACAGTAGCTGGGGAACCAGGCACCGCCTCCGCTCAGCTCTCCTGCTAAACACGGCGTGGGGGCAGCCCAGGCCACTCACCACCTGACCTGTGTGGCATAGGCAGCCAAGTGGAAATGGCCGTGTCTGTAACACGCCTGCAACATGCGTGTGACATGCCTGCAACATGCTGGCAACCATAGTGGGAGCCAGAAAGAGGGAAAGGAACCGGACATCCTTGGAAATAGCCAGGCCAGGGAGTGTCCAGGGGCAGGAACAGAGGCTTCAGCAGGAGCTGAACAGAACATGAGGTAGGGGAAAGGGAGGAAGGAGGTAAATGCTGCCATAGAAAGGCCCTCCTATGGCTACAGGGTTCCCCAGTCACCCCGATACCATTTTTGAAAAAGGAGCCATGGTGTTGAAAGTACTGCTGCTAACTTCCCTGTGTAATAAAGACAGCCTGAACTCCGGGAACAGTACAGTGAACCGGAAGGGTGCTGAAATATGACTTCCTCAACCGCTTTCCCAACTCAGTTCCAGGCACTCCTTCTAGCTGAGCTTTGGGAGTTACAGTCTCAAACTGTCTTCAACACTCGAAGGCTATAAAGGAGCCTTCCCTATCCAGGGGACTCCATTGGTGTGCATGGGACATGTACAAGGGGACACATAACCCAGGTGGCCACCTGTGGCCAATTGAATAAGGTGTGTGGGCTGGATAGAGGGTCGCTGGTCTAGGACGTGTGCAGTGAAATCTCAGAGTCAGTGACAAATGCTGAGGTGGCTGTCCTGGAGGGTGAAGGCTGAT
The DNA here is from genome assembly GCA_902168405.1 of Peromyscus aztecus. NCBI lineage: Eukaryota > Metazoa > Chordata > Mammalia > Rodentia > Cricetidae > Peromyscus > Peromyscus aztecus. The sequence goes on from CABHPQ010169241.1 coordinate 2,907, forward strand.
GGAGGCCCAAAGAGGGACCTCAACGGGACTCTGTGGAGTCCAGCAAGAGGGTGGCTGGAGGTGACTCTTGAGAGGTGGATAAAAATTAAAGGTGGATGACATTTCTAGTGTGGGTACCAAGAAAAAGGGACGAAGGTGCACAAAGGACCCGAACTGACCCTCCGTGGACATGTGGGTTGTGAGGTTTGAAAGAGCATGGAACTCAATGTTTCATGAAGAGTGTCAAAAGCACTACAGAAAGGCATCTGGGCATCTAAGATATTTGGTTAAAGTTACTAGATGGAAGGAGCAGGGGACAACATGGAAACAAGGGGACATGTGTGGTGGACCCATGTGGTCGAATTGCTAAAGGTCTTATTAATAAAAACCCGGAGCCAGTTATAGGGGTGAAAACCTGAGAGATCAGAGGAATAGGAAAAGCCATAAGCTAACCTCACCTCACCGACACCTCAGCTTCCAAAGAGACCTACTTCCTGTATACCCACACCTATATGCCTTTCTGTTCTGCTATATCATTTACTCTCTCCGTCCAGCTACATCACTTCCTCTTCCTGCCCAGCTCTGTCACTTCCTGTCTGTCTATACAGACCTCCAGACCTCCATGGTTAACTAGTGTTGGAATTTAAGGCATGTGCCGCCATGCCTGGCTCTGTTCCCAGTGTGGCCTTGAACTCACAGAGATCCAGACAGGTCCCTGCCTCCTGAGTGATAGGATTAAAGGCATGTGCTACCATTGCCTGGTTTCTATGTTTAATATATATTGGGGGACACAGATAAAATATCACCACAAACCCGAGTGAAGAGGACAGGTACAAGGCGGAACAGGGAAGGACTTGGTAACTAACACATGGGCTGAGGACAGACTGCAAGAGAAGACCTTGCTTACGGTGTCAAGGTCAAGATCGGGGTCTGGAAGAACGCACAGACCCACAACATGCCCACAATAACTCCTACACAACAGGAGTAAAGTTGGATGGGGGCTGAGGTGGACATCCAGGTGCTGGCTTCCATCCAAGAACCGAAAGCCACTGAGGGAAGCAGAGCAGTTAAATGAAAATGCATTCATCTAAATGTCTTGGTGGTCCAGCTTCTTCTTCTCTCTCAGTCACTAATGAGCTTCCAGACCTGGGACAAGGCACTCCATCTCCGACTTCAGAGTGTTCACCTATGAAGTGTGAGCATTGGCTGGGCTCAAGTTGAGCTTTCCTCTAGGTTCTGGGACTCTGACACTCAGAGACAAAGCCAGGAGCAGAGACCTGAATAGGAGCAGAGATGGGGACCACGAGAGAGATGGTGATAATTCTCCCTGTCCTCCTGTCCCCAGAGCCAACAGCTGCGACCCCTCCCCCTCGCAACTCTATTAACACTCAATTAGGGGGCCTGATGGGCCCGAGCCTGAGGACTCTCCTACCACATACACAGGCGGGCCCCCACTCAGAAGTTGGTCTGATGAGCCCATTGGGAGAAGGCTTCACTCAAATTTATAACTTGCTCCAGGGGCAGCCCACCGGCCCCTGCCTCCTCTCTCTCCGTCCTCCCAGGGCAGAGCCCGTAGGGCTGGGGTGGATGGAGGAGGCTGAATGGAGGATGCCAGAGGGTGAGGGGAAGATGGGAGCAGGGACGTCAGTGCCCACGCTAGAGATACAGAGATGAAAGAGAGAGGGCCCCGGAGCAGAGGAAGTGGGAGGGGAGACAAGGAAGAGCCGTGAGAGTGTGTGAGAGAGAAAAATGACAGGCCCTGAATATTGGGCGCCCTCACTTTAAATCAAGATAAAAGACTGAAGTGGAAAATGAGAGTCCGGAGAAGCCCCGGACGGCTCGGGGCGCTAATGGAAACACATGGCTGCCGGCTGCGGGCTTGTCAGCTTCCCCCGGCGCTGCCATTCCCGTCTGATAATCCGGCCTGCCATAAAATTAGACTAGCAAATACCTCCTGACAAAGATGCATGTTTCTCTCTATTGTGCCATCATAAAAAAAACTCCGCTGGTGACTCGGGGAGCCGCAAACTTCAATTTAAATTTACAGTGCTGCGGAAGGAAAGTGATATGCACTCAAAAATTTTAATAACCTATTAAGTTACGACTTCAATTTCATTTTATGAATATTTTCCTTGGGGAGCACGGCTATCACAGAGAAAGATAGAAATTTAAAAAAGATAAATAGTGCCATTAATCTCCAACATTTCTCTTCCATTATCCTTGAAAATTAGGAGTTATTTTTGTTCAGATCTTCATGTAATTAGCTCCCTCCACTTGATTCACTAGCCAGAAAATGACCATGTTCAGAAAATTAAAAATTTGTCATTAAGTGGAATTTAACATAATATCATTTATCTTTATCTATTCCCCAGCTGACAGCAGGAAGCCTTGGCTGCGGTACCGGCTGGTGTGTCAGAGTGGGGAGGGACTGCTGGGGAGAGACGCTGGGAGACAGGGATAGAGACTGAGGGAGGGAGGGAAGGAAGGCCAGCAGGGAGGTGGCCAGACTAGAGTGAGGAGAGGAGGGAGGAGGCCTGGGGAGCTGAGGTGTCTGCTCCCGCGGCAGAAGAGGCGGAGACTGTCGCTGGAGACTGTCGCTGGGCCTGGCCGTGGGGCAGGTGGGAGGAGCTGGGGGTAGAAGAGGAAAGGCAGCCGGTCGGCAGGAGCAGGTCCCCGAGTGGGAAGGTGGCTGGTGGGCGGAGCTGGGGTAAAGAGGAGACTTGAGACAGAGGTCCAGTGGAAGGAACCCTCGGCATATGAGGCTGGAAAGGGGTTGGGAGAACTCAGGATCATGGATCCCCTCATCCAGAGGGAACTGGACATCATCATTCTGACCACAGTCCGGCCTCAGAGAGGCCAGGGAGGAGGTGAGCAAGCTACAAGTTGAGGGGCGAGACAGGGCAGCTAGCAGGTGTGAGTCTAAGAAACAGAGATGGAGAGGATGGAAATGGAACAGACAAGCAGACAACTAGACAGGCAGTCAGATGAGCTTCATTGGTGAACTCAGGTCCCAGGAAGGCACCATGTTCAAGGCCTGCAGCCATGCCCTTGACCTTCTTCCAGGGTTACATGGCTACCTCTGGCCTTCCCCCTTCTAAAAAGACTCCACCCTATTCCCCCTTCCCCAAGTCAAAAATTATCCACTAAACTATTCAGTCTTCATTCTGACTAGAGAGAACTATGACTGGGCCTAAGAGACTGGGAATTGGATAAAGGGATTAAACAGCAGCACATTAGTGAGAGATTTAGAGTGTAATAAACCCATTTCACAATAATATGTGCGTTGGGGCCAGTGATTCATCATCGCAGGAGCCTGTCCACAGTGGGAGCCTTGACCTGCAGGGAAGGGACCTGGACAGGTGGAAGAGATTTTTCTATAGGTTCTCAGGGTTTGGGCAAGGGGTGCACACTGTCCCCTAGGGCCAGGAGGGGGACATGGGATGCTGAGAATGCCTTCAGCTCCAGTTGCTCCAGGCAGTCAGAAGGGACAGCTGGCAGAGGCTGGACTACAGAAGAGGTCTGAAGTACCCCCACCCCCCTATGCACACCTCGGCCAAGCCTAGACCTTCTGCAGGAAGGTGGGGACACTCCAAGTCTCAGTCTGTACCCCACAGACAGTACCCAGCTAGCCAGAACTTCTCAAATAAGCTTGCTGTTCCTTCCTACTGTGATGTTCCTCTACTCCATCCTCAGGCTGTCCTGTCAATGAGGCCACACCTCTGCAGGGGCCTTCTGGAGTTCCCTGTCTTACTGGAGCTCCTCCAGAACCCCGCAGCTCTTTCTGGAAGTGCCTGACTTCAGACACAGATTTTCAACTGAACTCCAGTTTTGACGCTTACTGCAAGTTGATCTTGGCAAGTCACTTTACCCCCCTGAACATCAGGTTTTTAATCTGTCAACTGTAGGCAGTTAATACTGCTTCATAGGATTGGTGTAGAGGTCATCTTAGATGGTGGTTTTGATATTATTACATAAAGCGGAAAGTAGTATAGCTGTAATACCTCTGCACGTGACCTCTCCACTCCCAAGCCACACTAAGGTGTTGTGACACTTATCAGGGAGAGTTGCAGCTCCCTAACTGCACTGAACTTATTCAGGGTCCATGTGCAATGACACACTTGTTTTATGGTTATTTAAACTGCCCTTTGGGGGGGGGGCAGAAGAAAGCATCTCCTACTGTTTCTTTGCACTAAGGAAAACAACATCAGTGCCTAAAAAACAAGTGTGCCCCTGGAAAGGCATGGAAAATAGGGACAGACTGGTTAGGTCTCAGTGTCCAGTCCAGAAACGCTGCCAGGTGAAGAACTCCATCTCTGCTGAGAGCAGGGAGTGACAGCAGCTTCCTGTGAGAAGGGGAGCCCTGGGAAGGCTTGGGCTTAAGCTGGTAGCAGACCAGATGGCCAAGAGAATATCCAGGAGGAGAGGTGAGAAGGTCAGATTCAAGACCCAGCCACAGCGACCATCTTCTTCTTCCATTGTCCCTGGTGCTCTACTCCCTGACCCTCATCCCACACCACCAGGCTGCATCTGGTGATGCTCTGCCAGGTCTTACCCTTCCAGCTCTCACCCAAGAGGGCCCCATGAACAGGACTTCATCTAGCTGCGATGCCATGGGTTCTCCTCTCAGAGGACAATCTGCATTTTCTGCAGTCTCCAGTTCATCTAGCTTTAGTCAATTCAGCATCAAACTATGGCTAATTTCTGGGGGCTCGGGAATAAACCAAGATTGTCCCCCGCGCTCCTACACACACACACACACACAAACCCCGCAGATGCAAAACTGGTTTCCTGCTGGTGCCAGAGATCAGGCTAGAATACACCCACTGCTTCTCTTGTTTGTTACAGGTCTAACAAATTCCAATGCAGATACTTGTACTGCAAAGCAGTGAGTGTGCCCAGGTTTTCTGTGAGTGATTCAGAGTGCTCCGGTGTACCAGAGAGAGACAACCCTCTGATCTCTGCAAGCTGGCAGGGTCAAGGAAATGATTGAGAGGGTAAGTGCTGCTGGAACTGCTGGAACTGGACTGGCAAAACCCCAACAGGTGGAGCCTAGGAGACTGGCTGGGTCAAAAGAGACGGTTGCATGAACAGAAAGCCAGAGAAGGAGGAGGAAACCAGTATTCATGAGGCACCTACTCTGTACCAAGAATGCACTGGCCACTAGAGCTTGTTGTTGTTATTGTCTCAGTAGCCCTTCCCAACATCCTTAGAAGCAGATGCTATTATCTTCATAGATCTCCATAGAAAGAGGAGAGCTAAAAGTTCAGAGAGGTTAGATCACACAGCTTGTGAGGACCAGAGGCTATCCTTGAACCCAGAATTGATCGCTTGTAAAATTCATGCTCCTTCCTGGAACTCAGGAGACTGAGCGGGACTGTGAGTTTGAGGTCCACCCCATGGTGAGCTTCAGGCCAGCCTGATATACATAAATGAGGCCTTGTCTCAAAACAAAATAAAGCAGGGCCAGTGAAACAGTTCAGAAAGTAAAGATGCTTGTCACCAAGCCTGATGTCCTGAACTTGATCTCTGGAACACACACAGTAGAAGGAGAGAACCAACTCCCATAAGTTTTCTTTGCATCTGATAAACATGATCCCTTCTTTCATCATCTTTCCTCCACCCACCACCTCTCAGCCTTGACAGTGATCCTTCCAGGACCCTGTCTTCTGGACCCAGATGTAGCAGGAATCTTAAAAGTTCTTATTAATAGAAACAAACCTGGAGCCAGGTACTAGGGTCAACGCTGAAAGATCAGAGAAGCAGAACAAGCCACAGCTTCCTTACCTCGCCAATTCCTCAGCTGATCCTGTTTCCTCAGACTGGAAGCCTCATAGATCTCAGCTGAACTGCTGTTCAAAAGCCTAAAAGCTTAACCAGCTAAAAGCTTCTAGTTTCTGGTCTTCATGCCTTATATACCTTTCTGCTTTCTGCCATCACTCCCTGGGATTAAAGGCTCACTTTCTGGGATTAAAGGCATGAGTCACCATGCTTGGCTGTATCCTTGAACACACAGAGATCCAGGTAGATCTCTGCCTCTGGAATGCTAGGATTAAAGGTGTGAGTGCCACCATTTTCTAGCCTCTGTATCTAGTGGCTGTTCTGTTCTCTGACCCCAGATAAGTTTATTAGGGTGCACAATATTTTGGGGAACACAATACTACCACACCCAGAATCCTGTTTTACCCTTTCCTTCCCAATCAAACACCCATCCCCTGGTCTACACTTGGACCTCTACCTCCCACCACCTCTTCCCTCCTAACCTCTCTCCTCCACTCCACATGCCACCAGTAGACTCTTCATCAAAAGTTTCCAAAGGCCAGGTGGTGGTGGTGCACACTTTTAGTCCCAGTACTCGGGAGGCAGAGGCAGGTAGATCTCGGTGAGTTCAAGGCCAGCCTGGTCTACAGAGCGAGATCCAAGAAAGCCAAGGCTACCCAGAGAAACCTTGTCTGGAATAACAAAAATGAAGAAACAAAGTTTAAAAGTTTCCAGGGGAGGAGATGAAGAGATGGCTCAGTAGTTAGGAACACTTTCTCTTGAAGACGACCTAGGTCACAGTTCTCCTCACACTGACTGCTCACAGTTCTCCTCACACTGACTGCTCACAGTTCTCCTCCTCACACTGATTGCTCACAGTTCTCCTCACGCTGACTGCTCACAGTCCTCCTCACACTGACTGCTCACAGTTCTCCTCACGCTGACTGCTCACAGTTCTCCTCACGCTGACTGCTCACAGTCATTCATAACTCCACATCAAGGGAATCCAAAGCCGCTTTCTGGCCTCCTCGGGCACCTGCACCTACAATGTGCACAAAACCATGCAGGCACACATACACATAATCAATCAATCCATGTATTATTTTAGATTTCCAATGGAGGGGCCAGCAAGATGGCTCAGTGGATAGAAGTGCTCCCCACACAAGCCTGAAGACCTGAGTTCAAATCTCTGAATCCACAGTGGATGGAGAGAACAGACACCCAAAACTTGTCTTCTGATAACTCTGTCATGTGCATGTGCACATGAGCACACACATGAAACAATAATAAAGTTTTATTTCATTCTACTGGGAACATTTTCCAGGGATTTCTCACAGGCTTAGAGTCCAGCTCTTCTGTTTACTAGCTTGGCAAGTTCCTTGTAACATCAGTGTCATTGTCTGTCAAAAGGAATAATGACGGGACCGACCTGCAACTCAACGAGATAAGAGCAGGGGATGCAATGAACAGCTTTTAAAAACTGCCTCTTAGTTTTCCTTTTTATCTTTGTTTTGTTTATTTCGAGACAGGGTTTCTCTGTGTAGCCCTGGCTGTCCTGGAACTCACACTGTAGACCAGGCTGGCCCCCAACTCACAGGCCTGCCTCCACCTCCCAAGTGCTGGGGTCAAAGGCGTGTGCTGCTACACCCAGCTTAAATATTTTCTAAAGAAACATATGATAGGGGGCTGGAGAGATGGCTCAGGGGTTAAGAGCACTGATTGCTCTTCCAGAGGTCCTGAGTTCAGTTCCCAGAAACCACATGGTGGCTCACAACCATCTGTAATAGGATCTGATGCTCTTTTCTGGCATGCGTGTATACACACAGAGCACTCATCCATAAAATATAAATGAATAAAATTAAAAAAAAAGAAACAGATGATTGCCTTTTGAAAATTTTATACATTTATTTATTTGGTGTGTATGCAAATCCACATACACAAGCATGTCTCACAGTGTGTGTAGAGGTCAAAGGACAGCTGGCAGGAGGAGGCGGGATTTGCAGGTTGAACCCAGGTCATCAGGTCTGGTGGCAAGCACTTTTATCCAACGAGTCACCCTGCCAGCACTGCTCTGCAGTTGTAATAAAAGGCTATATGCTCAAGAAATGTTATCGACTCCATTTCAACACATTACAGATTACATCATGATGACATGTGCTGGATGACAGGTTTTTACCTAAGAAGGAAAAAAGCCAAAATCACAGCCTTCATAATATATGCTAATAAAGCATCATGTTGTACATTTAATTTGTTTGGAAAAGATGGCAAGAATGTTCCCTGTTCCCTACTTAAAAACAAACAAAACAACAGCAACAACAAAAACAAAAAGCCCCAAATACTAAAAACTCAACATTATTCCTAACTTGGAAATAGTCGAGCTGTTACACAGACTTGGATCATTCTCCTAACCATGGTTCCATCCCCAAATTTCTTAAGACTTTGGACCTCCATTGCCTCATAAATATACATATATACGTGTGAGTGATATTCTCTTCAGCATACAGGGTAAGCAACTGTCTTAAATAAAGGGGCATAAGAGGAAGGCTTGGTGCCTGGCATGGTTGCTCACACCTATAATCCCACCACCTGGAGGCAGAGGCAGGACAGTTGCAAGTTTGATGCCAGCTCGGACTACACAGAAAAAAAGGATGTGGTGGTTTGAAAGAAATGGCCCCCAAAGGGAGCGGCACTGTTAGGGGGCTTGGCCTTGTTGGAGGAAGTGTGTCACTGTGGAGGCGGGCTTTGAGATCCCATATATGCTCAAGCCAAGCCCAGTGTCTCAGACCACTTCCAGTTCCTTCTCCAGCACCATGTCTGCCTGCATGCTGCCTTGCTTCCCTCCGTGACGATAATGGACTAAATCTCTGAACTGTAAACAAGCCACCACAATGAAATGTTTTCCTTTATAAGAGTTGCTGTGGTCATCGTGTCTCTCCACAGCAATAGAAAGTCTAAGGAAGATGGGGGAAGGAGAATGAAAGGGGGGAGACCTGGCCTTATCTGGCAGAATGCTGTCACAACTAAAAGCTGAATACTGAATCTGTTATGATCCGAACTTAGAGTATGCAGAGATCATTCTGTTTCGCCCTAGGAACAGCCTTGTAAAGTAAAAATGACCACTAATCTCATTTACAGAGGAGGATGGGGGAACTGGGAATGGTTAAGCATTTTGCCATAGGTTAAAACAAAACAAAACAAAACAAACAAACAAACAAACAAACAAAAACCTCATAAGCCCCAAAGTTGGGCTTTGAATTTAGGTATCCTAACCCTAAAGCCTTCACTCTGTGAAATATATTGAGCCTAGGTACCAGGCACTGTTCTAAGTCCTTTTACTTTGTATATGAAGGGGTGATTTTAGTCCAGATCTCATTAGGTGTGCAAACCAGACTGGCCTAGAACTCTGAATCTTCTTGCCTCAGCCTCTCAAGTGTAGGATCATAGGTATATGCCACCAAACCCGGCTACACCCTGCTCTGTTCCATGTTTGAATTCATGGAATTGTCACAACTACTGTAGCAGCTTGCACATCCTGTAGGATACGTGCAGTGTAACTTTGAGGAGTCTATTCCCTTTGAATCTGCCTGGCCAGGAAGATGCCACGGGAGTGGCACAGGGTGAGCTGTAAAGAGATCGGAAGCTGGAGAAGCCGGAGAAGCCGGAGAAGCTGGAGAAGGGAAGAAGGTTTCACAGTGGGGGATCCAAAGCTTTCTGGCCAGCAGCCAGCATCAATTGCTGGACACGGGCATGAGGCTGCTTTAGTTGTTCAGCCTGTAGCTGAGTTTATAAGTGAACAGAGCTGTCTGAACACTCAGGTAGCACCACTTGGAGCAGAAGAAATGCCCAGCACACACACACACACACACACACACACACACACACACACACACACACAACTGTGAAAAATTAAAAAAAAATTATTGTTCTTCTGGGCACAGTCAATGCCTGTATTCTCAGCAGTTAGGAGTAGAAGGCAGGAGGATAGGGAGGGTTCAAGGTCATCCTCAACTACACAGTGAGTTTGAGGCCAGCCTGGACTACATGAGTTTCTTTTTGTCTCAAAAAAAAAGTCAAAAAGAAAAAAGGCATATCTTCATAGAACTTTCTTAAGTTCTAAATAAAAAGCATGCCTTTTCCTTACCCCTTGTCTCATCTTTGAAAACCAGCCCCAATTCTAAGCTTGCTTGTTTGCTTGCCCTGACACTCTGTGCTTGCTCAGTTTCTGGAAATACTCCTCCCTTTCCTTCAGCTGCTTTCACTGCTGATTGTAACTCAGAAGACATGACTTTCTCTCCTCCACTCCCTCTCCCTCAACAGCTGCCAGGCTACCTGTAGCTTGCCTGCCTTGTTGTTTTTCTCTCAAACTTTAATAAAGTGGTCCTTGGGCTTAAAAAAATTCATTGTTTAACTGGAGATGGGAATGCGGTAGAACACTTGCCTAGCATGAGCAATGCAACCCCCCCAACAACTAAAAAAATTCCTTTTTTAGCCCCCAGATCTGGAGTGAAATGTCATATGGCAATAGATAACCAAAACAACAAGGAATATGCTGCCGGTTCTTTATTCTGCAAGCGGGAGCGCTAAGGTCATAGATGGGTTAAGGAACTCACATAGCATTAGGCCACTAGCGATGGGTAAAACCAAGGCTTGCACTGTAGTAAGAATCTTAACAGGCCTCATTAATAAAAATCAAACCTGAAGCCAGGTACTGGGGTCAACGCTGGAAGATCAGAGAAGCAGAACAAGCCACAGCTTCCTCACTTCGCAAGTCCTCAGCTGATCCTGTTTCCTCAGACTGGAAGCCTCTGTGTCCTTATCCAGAATGAATCTCAGCTGAACTGCTGCTCAAAAGCCTGAAAGCTTAACCAGGCTCTAGTTCCTGGTCCTCACGCCTTATATACCTTTCTGCTTTCTGCCATCACTTCCTGGGATTAAAGGCGTGAGCCACCATGCCTGGCTATTTACTCACAGAGATCCAGATGGATCTCTGATTCTGGAATGCTAGGATTAAAGGTGTGAGTGCCACCATTTTCTGGTCTCTATGTCTGTCTAGTAGCTGTTCTGTTCTCTGACCCCAGATAAGTTTATTAGGGTGCATAATATTTTGGGGAACACAATACCACATTTTGCACGGAGGCATTCTGGCTCCAACGGCTGCATGAGCAGCCACTAGTTACAGAAAAATGGCCCTTCAGAGATGTCCATGTCCTCATTCCCAGGACCTGAGAATTTACTGCCAAACTTGGTAAAAGGAACTTTGTGGATATAACTACCTTAGTGATCTTGAGGCCAGTTACTAGGTTCTCCAGAATCATCTGGATGTACACAATGTAAGCACGTGACCTTTATAAAAGGGAGACAACAGGTCAAAGGCAAAGGCCAGCTGACAGGGCCATGACCCAGAGAATGAGGACACCCTTCAGAAGTGGGACTAGCAAGGGACACAGACTCTCCCGAGAGCCTCCATAAAAGGAGCAGGTCCTGTCTACACCTCACTCTATCAGTGGGATAACTTCAGACTTCTGGTCTCTGGAAGTGTAAGAGAATGAATTCTGTTGTCTCAAGCCTTCAGCAGCAACAGGAAACTAAAACACACGATCCTCTCCTTCTTGAGGGGAGCTGGAGTCTTTCCTCAGTCACAAACCAGGCCAGTCTCTTTATTCTTTTTCTGTCTCTCTCTCTCTGTCCTTCTGTCTCTTTCTCTGTCTCTCTGTCTCTCTCTGTCTCTGTCTCTCTCTGTCTGTCTCTCTCTCTCTCTCTTTCTCTGTCTGCTTCTCTCTCTGACTCTCTCTTCTCACCCCAGAAGCTTGCCATGTAGCTCAGGCTGACCCTGAGTTCACTACATAATGTAGTCCAGGCTGGCCTCCAGCTTATGGTTCTCCCATCTCTGCCTCAAAAGTGCTGGGATTATTGGCATGTGTTGAAAAACTCTTTTCTGCCCCATTTCCCCCTACCTGCCTCTTCCAGGACATTTTTCCTGAGCACCCGGCTACTGCTGCTCTGTCCTGTTCCTATAGCAGACATTTGCCACCTTCTTACTCAGCACTTACTAATATCAGTGCTAATGTGCTGGCGGGCGGCCCGGTGACATTCTTATGAGTGTGAGTCACAGAATCCAAGGACACGAGGCTGGAGAGGTCCTTTGAGAGTCTATTCCTTCATTTTATGGATGATGAAACTGAGTCCCAGGGAAGAAAAGAAAGCCACGTAGCCAAGGTCATGTAGCCAGGGTTCAAAGACAGGGCCCCTGACTTTACATCCATAAGCTCATTCATTCAGCAAGCATTCACCAGGCCCTTGCCAAGCTGGGTGCCGGAGAGGCACTGACAACCCAAGCAAGAAAGGTCCTTGTCTCCCAAGGGTGTCCAGTCTGTAAGGAACACCATCATCACGTGGATATATCGTGACTCACCACGACAAACGTGAGAGAAGTTTGTCCCATGTGACAAGCCGATGGTGTTCAAAGCATACAGATGTATTCTAAGTTGTCAAATCAGGGAAGGCTCCTCTGAGGAGGTAACCACTGTACTAAGTTGTGGATAAGGACAAGCAGAGTTAACTAGGACTCGGTGGCGTTAGGGAGGAGGATAAGATCTATTAAGCAGAAGAAATGAAGTATGCGAAGGCTGTGGGATCCAGGGGAGCAGAAGATGGTGTGGGGGTGGTCAGGGGGTCAGGACAGCCAGAATGACAAGGACAGAGGTGAGACCTAGGGGCTCCAGAAGTCCACAGGGTCAGACCACAAGGGCCAGAGAGGCCACGCGAGCTTTTGGTACTAGTCCCGATGACAATAAGAAGCCGTAAGAAGATTTTAAGCAGAGAATGACATGATCAGATTTGAGTTTTATGGTGTTTGCCCCCACCAGGGCCTTCGCTCATCTCTACAGGCGTGTTAGAGATCATTATCAGAGGGAGTTTTATGTCACTCTGTATTCCTCTCTGTATGCGTAGCCTTGTACAAAGCAGGTGCTCCATAAATACACGTTGATTAACCTCTCAGAGGCAGGCGAGGCTAGAGAGCTCTCCCTCCCTCTTGGAGTGCTCTGGCTTGGGCTCTCCAATTGCCACACACTGCTCGCTTATCTCCCCTCCACACACACACACACACACACACACACACACACCCATTCCCCGAGATTTCACCTCCACACTCCTTCTTCTCTGTCCACACTCTTCCCCAGACCACCTCGGTGCTTCTTACAGAAATGATCATTTCCTTCCAAGCTAAGCTTAAGTTGCATGATGGCTGTGACCTTCGATTGCTTACTCTGTCATTCCCAGAGTTGGTATAGGACCCAGCATATAGCAAACACCCCATGCACCTTTTTATTTACTTCTTTTTTTTCTTTGATGCTGGAAATTGGACCTGGGGCTTCATGAATACTAATGTGTCTTCCATTGCTGAGTTATATCTCAGGCCTGCGTAAGTTATTTGATGAGAGTGTATACTGGATGACCATTCAGATGAAGTTCAAGTAGAAACAAAACCAATCTACAGTGATTGACATCCAAACAATGGCCACCTATAAGGACCTAATAACTGAGAAGGAACACAGAGACTTTGGGAAAGGAGGACTGGAAGTCTTGATCTGTGTGGCCCAGTATCTGCATATGGAAAAGTCATGGGATTCATGATCTTTACTATGTGTTTTTTTTTTTAAGGAGGTGGTATCTGCTAAGGGGGAGCACCCCATTTCTAGTTGTTTTAGGTACTTGCCTTGAGATCCACCTCATTCATTAGCTCCCATCCTATACATTGCTCTCCCAAGTCCTGTACCCAGTGATCCCTCAAACATATTTGCAGTTACTTACTTTCCAGTCTACAGGATCCCCTGTGCCCCAAAACCCCTTCTTACATCTCTCCTTACCCAGCTTCCAAAGACACATGAACACAAGTGGCCCTGTCCTTGCGGAGATTCTTAGGGTGGCCCCAGGACTTTCACTGTGACTATGTTATGTGGCAAAAAGGGACATGATCTGAGGCAGGAGGTCAGGGTGAATGGAAACCCTTGAGCTGTAGTAAGTCCTCTGTGACAGCTGGTGGAAGAGGGATTTGGGGATATTGGAAGAATCGAATGGCACACTGTTTCTGGCTTTGAAGACAGAAGGGGCACATCCAAGGACCAGACAGTGGCTTCTGTGAGCTAAGGCTGGCTCTCCTGTTGACAGCCAACAAGGGTGCAGGGAGCAAGGAGTGGAAAGCTGCCATCAGTGGGAACGAATGTGGACAGAGTCTGTCCCCAGAACCTCAAAAGAGCTCTCACCAGCTAAAGCCAGATCTCGTGATTCTGACAGGGCCAGCAGTCACGCCTGCCAGGACCTATGGACCTATGAGATTAAAAATGCATGTAGAGGGCTCAGGGAGACAATTCAGGGGTGAAGAGCCTATGCTGTTCTTCCAAAGATCCCAAGTTCAATTCCCAGCACCTGTGACAGGCAGTCACAACTGTCTGTAACTCCAGCTCTAGTGGTGCCCACACCTCAGGCCTCTGCAGTACCTGCATTCACACGAGGACACACACACACACACACACACACACACACACACACACACACATATAATTAAAAATAAGTAAATAAATGTGTGTTGAGCAGGGAATAGTGGTACATGACTATGTAGCAGGAATCTTAAAAGTTCTTATTAATAAAATCAAACCTGAGCCGGGTATTTGGGTGAACACTGGAAGGTCAGAGAGAAAGAACAAGCCACAGCTAACCTCACCTCGCCGGATTCTCAGTTGGTCTTGTTTCCTCAGACTAGAGGCCTCTGAGTCCTCATCCAGTATGGGTCTCAGCTGAACTGCTGCTAGAAGCCTGAAATCTTAACCAGGCCAAATGCTTCTCCAGGCCAAATGCCTACCCAGGCCAAATGCCTCGAGTTTCTTCACGCCTTATATACCTTTCTGCTTTCTACCACCACTCCCTGGGATTAAAGGCGTGTGTCACCACGCCTGGCCATTTCCAATGTGGCCTTGAACTCACAGAGATCCAGAGGGATTTCTGTCTCTGGAATGCTAGGATTAAAGGCGTGTGCTACCACTGCCTATCCTCATGTTTAATATTGTGGCTGTTCTGTCTCTGACCCCAGATAAGTTTATTAGCATACACAATATTTTGGGGAACACAATACCCCCACATGACTATAATCCCAGAACTTGAGATGTGGAGGCTTAAATTCAGTCTCCACTCAATGGCCTCTACATCCCTCCCTCTCTCCCTCCCTCCCTCTCTCCCTCCCATCTCTTTGCTCCTATCATGGCTTAGACCACTGACTACTCTCCTGCCCATTTGCCTCCAAGCCTATATTTCCAACCAATCTATCCTGATCACTGTCACCAGATTAATCTTTCAAAGCCACAGACTTCATCACATTTTTACCTGCTCAAAAAACAAACAAACAAACAAACAAACAAACAAACAAAAACAACCTTCAGTAGCCTAATGGTCATCCTCTGGAACCAGACCGCTAGTGTAAAGCCGAGCTCTGCCTCACGTGGTTTGTTTTTCTCTTATTTTATGATCACCTATGTTTTCTAAACATAATTACTGAGATTTTACATGGTGCCGCCCTGTAATTCCAGCCATTATCAGGTAAAGGCAAGAGAATCAAGAGTTCAAGGTCATCCACAGATAAATAAGTAGTTCAAGGCCAGCCTGGGCTGTATGGACGCCATCTCAAAACAATACTAATAATGAATGTAACTGCCCAGAGCTAATTGCTGCTCTGACTGTAGAGTTTTGCAAACGTTTACATCACCACAAGCCCCACCCACATCAAGATGATTAGCCCAGCCACCCACTCCTAAACTCCTCTCCTCTTGGGATAATGCATGAATGAAATAAGGTACATGTGCAAAAGGCAGTTGCTATTGCAAGATGGCTCGGCGGGTAAGAGCTGTCTGAGCCTGACACCCCAAGTTCAGTCCCTGAGTCTGACAGCGGAAGGAGAGGGCTGCCTCCTGAAAGTTGTCCTGTCGCTTCTACGTGTGTCTGCACTCACACACATTTTCTTTTTTTAAGGTGAGGTGGTGGTGATGGAAGGCGGAATGTTGGTGGGTTTTGTTCTCTCTTAAAAGAGTGATTCGTGGCCTGATCCAGGTAAGCACTCCATCTGTGAGCCCTGATCATCAGCCCGCACTGTGTTACCCATCGCTCCAGGGGGTTGACTGAAGTCTTCAGTCTGGCCCTCCAGCCCCTCCCACCTCCGCAGCCCATTCACAGAATTCCAGGCTGTCCTCTTACCTGTTAACCCCATCCATTCCTTCCATCTTCATCACGCCTCCCTTCATTCACATTATCACCTTCTATTCCCAGCGGTCTCCTCCCTGATTCACACGTCTCCAGTTGCTACGGGCTAACCAGGCTGCTGAAACCCAAGCCTGAGGGTGTTGCCTGTGGGTCAAACCCCTCTGTGAATGCAGCTGCTCTCCAGATGAAATTCTCACCACAGCCCTTCAGGACTCTAACAGCCACACTACCATCTCCAGCCTTTCCGTGCTTTCTGTACATACACATTAACTAGGCTTCCTCCAGCCCCGGAAGCATCCACTTGGCTATTCCTTCTTCCTGAACCATACTTCTCTGACCTCTTTGCCAAAGAACACCTGGTTGCCCTTCATCTTGGTCTAAAGCAGAGGAGACTTCCTCCAGGAAGCCTGCCCTGACTTCCCTGACTAGGCCAAATACCTCACTTACCGGATCACAGAAGCTCAAATTGCTCTTGGGTTAATATTTCATAGAAGCTTTTTGTCTTCATGAACTTCATCACCAAAAGCTCCAAAAGGCACGGTGTCTCCAGGGCCAAGCATGATGCCTGGCCAGGATTGTGCCCGCTACAGTACCAGGAAGCAGTACTGAACAAAATGCATGTGCGGGCCCCGGTTCAGCCCGCTGGATCGCCTTCCCTGCTACCACTCACCCCTACTTCCACTCACTTGTCCCCACTTGATGTGCTCTCTGGGACAACTCTTCTTTTGCCACACCGACCCACCCCTGGCAGTCCCTGCCGAGCAGCCCTGACCAAATGTTGGGACCTGTGATGATGTCCAGCCATACCTCCCGCCTGCTCCGCCACCATCATCTGGTCTATATTCTTTCTCACTGGTTGTGAGCATAACACATGCACACTGAAGAACTTTTAGATAACACAGATAATGCAGAAAATAGAAAAGAAAACACAAAACATTTCAAACGTAACTACCCAGAGATAATTGCTGCTGTTACTGGAGAGTGTATGTTTGCCCATTTCCCCACAGTCAAGGATTTTTTTTTTTAACTTTACAACAAATCAATGAAGTTCATATTATCCTCACCACTTTCCAAGGGGAGGAGGGGTCCAGACAAATTCCGTAACTTGTATAAAATCACAACTAGGAAGGCCAGAATTAAGGCTGAGCTCCAAGCCTGCTGCCTCCTGCCTGAGAGCATGGTCTCTATGGGGTCTCTTGGGCCTCTTGGGCCTCTAGGCCCCTCCCCCTCTCTACCTCCTAATTCTTCTCATACCACTGTTCTCTTTTCCTTCAAAACCCGAACCCCACTCAGCACTTCAGCGTCCAGTACAGTGTGGAAAATTGGCAGCAGCGTACATGTACGTCAGGATGGGTCAACAAGTGACCCACACAGCCTTGCAGTGGAATATACACTGTTAGAAAAAGAACCACGGAGAGCATAGGTTCATCACAAGTTACTTCAGGGACAGTTTATTAAATTTTAAAAAATCAAGACAGTGAATAATGTATGAGATGGACTATCATTTATGAAGATATTCCTACACACACACACACACACACACACACACACACACACACACACACACATCAGTAGATACCAGTAGCTACTTCTGAGAAGGAATATTTAAGGAATGAAAGTGAATGATAAGGGGGACCTGGGTTTTCACTCCTGAATGATACTTAAATTTTTTATCACATCCATGCATGTAATGAGTGAGAAACAAATCAAAAATAGGCTGGGATGTAGCTCAGAGATAGAGTACTTGCCTAACATGTGAGAGCCTGCACTCATCCTCAGCATAAAAGGTAAGACAAAGTAAACCCCACAAAGTGGCCCAGCTTTCTCTGGCCATCCCCTGAGCCGACTTTTACTTCCCTTATGTGAGTGTTCGTGTGTGCTCTCTGGAATACAGGTTTGCCTGCCTTCCTTCCTTCCTTCTTTCTTTCCTTCCTTCCTTCCTTCCTTCCCCAGTGAGGCTCATACACTTACCATTTGTCTCAGGGGCTGGAGAGATGTCTCAGTGGTTAAGAGCACGGATTGCTTTTCCAAAGGACCCAGGTTCAATTCCCAGCACCCACGTGGCAGCTCACAACTGTCTGTAACTCCAGTTCCAGGGAATCCAAAGCCCTCTTCTGATCTTTAGGGGCACCAAGTATTTGCATAGTACACAGACCCAAGCTAGCAAATACCATAAACATAAAATTACAACAAAACCAAGACCTCTCCCTAAAATAAAGGTATTTTTTGTCTCCTTCATTAAACTAGTAAGATCCTGCAAGGGCAAGGACTTCCTTCTAAGATGTCTTCCTCGGTTCTCTCTTTCCACCTTTACGTGAGCTCCCGAGACTGAAGTTGGGTCACCAGGCTCACACGGCAAGCGCCCTTACCTCCTGAGCCATTTCACCAGACTTTCACTTCTTTTAAGATCTCTGTTCTGATTGGTGATGGTGGTGGCTCACACCTTAATCCCAGCACTCAGAAAGCAGAGGGAGGCAGATCTCTGTGAATCAAGGGCAGCCTGGTCTACAGAGTGAGTCCAAGGACAACCAGGGCCACACAGTGAAACCCTGTCACAGACAAATACCTCTATTCCATCACCCCTGAAGGGTGAGCTCCCTCATGTTACCCCACCTCCACCCCTGTTGACTTCTACCTCACAAGCCCAGCATCAGGCTGGAGTGACTCTGTCAGAATTTGCCTCCCTGATGTTGTGTTCTGTGATACAGGAACCACATGTCCACCAAACCCAGCACTCAGCTCAGGCCGCATCTCTCTTGTCCATATCAGTGACTGGATGGGCACTGTCCCCCCGGTCACTCGTGAAAGACAGCTGACATTAGAGAGCATGTTACTTCCTCCTCTTCTTACTCAAAGTCCCTCAGCCCACCTGGGTCACCAGTCTGAGATCTTCCCACCCTCACATCTGCAGCCTCAAAGCAAGCTCTTGTAAGGTTCCATGCCATCTAGGCCTCCCTTTCAGAGAAGAGCCCCACCCAGGCCAAGGCCAGGCCCCAGACTGACTCCCTGCCCCCAGCCCTACAGAGAACACCATAGCCCAGCCCAGCCTGGAGGGTCTGGCCCATCAATCGTGTTCCCAGGGGTACAAACCAATTTCTCTTGCTTTCCCGAGCCCGTCTCCCTGGCGGAGCCTGGAGGGGCCTTCAATCGCATTAATCCCAGCCTGGCGGCGGTGACGAAGACGGATTTCTCCACCAAACGATCCATTTGTATCTCTCGCACACTCAGTTGGTTTTTTTTCTGTGAGGATGTTCAAAATATCATGAAAAAGGCGTTAGCCGGGTAGCTGTGGCGCAGCGAAATAATAGAGTGATCCGGCAATGCGCTCCTGACCTTGCAGGACAGCTAATCCATCCGCACATCTATCTTAATTATTCCCGGTTACAAAAGAGAAACTCCACCATCCATTCACTCCGGGCTGGCAATTCCATTTTCCACCCCTACTCACGACCCATCCTTTCTCCACCATGCCTCTAACCAGATAGTCCCATTCACCATGGCTACAACACTCTCCACGCCCAGTTCAACCTAGCCAGGCCCGAGCCTACTTGGTGTAACTCAGCCCAGTCCACTTGAGATCCAAAGTCCTCTGTGTGTGCCTTCCTCTCTAGAACACCCATCAGTACCCACTGAAGACCAGCTACGTTGAGAATCAAGGTTCCCCAGACACAAAGATTGTGTGCACAAGCACACACACACACACACACACACACACACACACACACACACTGAAACGCTCACACAGGTAGCCATAGAATCCTATCCAGGTTTTAATATTCAGACTCCTTTCACACACACTCATGCTAGACAGACCCACTGTATCTTCCGTTCTTACTCCAACCTCACCATGTGGCTTCTGCTGCTGCCTTGATACTAACACCAGTACGGATGGACTTTTGGACAGTAAGGTTAGACCCAATGACTGTCTTGGCCTTTCTCCCACCTCTGAAGTCAAACTGCATTGTTCCAGCAATGAGATAGCATCTCTCTCTATAGCCTTGATTGACCTAGAACTTGCTGGGTAGACCAAGCTGGCCTCTAACTCAAGAGATTTGCCTGCCTCTGCTTTCAGAGAGTTGAGATTAAAGATGCATGTCCCCCCCCCCACCCCATTCCTTTTTTTTTTTTTTTTTTTTCCTCCTTGCTTAATACACCGAGGGCACCAGTGCTGGAGGATAAAGATTGACATGTGAGCAAGGAAGAGAGCAAAAGATATGTGTGTTGCAGGGGGATTGAGCTGAGATCCAGCGATGGGGGGCGGGGGGGGGGTGTGCAAAAAGGGATCGCCAGGCACAGTGATAAGAAACTGACACTCTGTGACTGTGACTGCATGAAGAATACAATTCCAGCTAATGGCACCAGATCCACTTTGGGAATGCCCGTGCAGGTCTCTAAAGCCCTTCCTAATTCTGTCCCTTAATGTATGTTTTTCAGATCCCTCGTTCTAATGATTTTAATGCATTCAGCAAAACTAGGCATGTAATTGTCTTGGCTCTGTGCTTGGCCGTGGCGGCTCCTGGGATCCCTGGCTCCCAGTTTTCATGCCCTCCCCACCAATCCAGCCCTCCCTCCTTTTGTACTCTTCAATTCGGCTTCGTCAACAAGTGAGACTTCTCCAGCTCTTGGGGTCCAGGAAGGAAACAGAAGGAATCGCCTCAAGAAGTCCACTGAGGAAATGATGCAGGGAGTCCTGGGCTATCAGGAGGTGTTTTCTGGCCCAGCCTGGCTAGTTTCTAGTTAGAAAAGGAAGTCGGGATGGCTTCCTAGAAAAGCTCAACGACCCCCTTTCCCAGAAGCAGCAGGCAGCCTGGGCTGGGCCTGCAGGGGCAATGTGCCGGGGAAAGGCCATTTGTCCGGAGACAATGGCAGAAAAGGGGTCTCCAAGCGGCTGTTGAGAGCCAATTTGTAGTGGTGACGGGCCGAGGTTGCTCCAAAGGCTGGGAACAGCTGGAGCTCCGGGTGACTGATGGGTGGGCCCAGGAGAGGGGCCATTGGTCTGGCAGACACAAAAGCCCCGATGGTGCGCGGGTGGGGCCCGTCAAAATCATTAAGTGCTGAAGATGGAGCCGGCAGACTTCAGATGGGACCAGTGGGTTGGGGGAAGAGGTCAGGAGCTCTCCCTGCCCTTTCTACCGCCCCTCCTCCATCCTCCACCCTCCATCTCGGCTCCGGAAACTGGCCACCCACGACCCTATTACCATCTAATTTGCATAGACACACCCTCCTCAGCCTCCTGGTGCCTCCCAGCCCAACGCGAGCAGTTCGGACTCTGGGGTAACCTGGGGCTGAATCGTCCCTCCGCCCCTCTTTTGGGGACCCGTCACTCTCGAGCATTGCATTCCCCAGCCGTGCCCTTCTCTACTTTTCAAGTAGAGACTTCAACTAGTCTGTCTCCAGGCAGGACCACCAAAGACCCCACTCCCAATTCCAAATCGAAGAAACTGAGCACCGGGGGCTGCCTTTGGCTACTTCTAGGCGCCTCCTTCCCTCTGTGTGGGAAACGTTTCTCCCCCTCGACCTTCCCCCAAGGGGTGCAGGGAGGAGACACTGGAAGAAGCCGCTGTCCTCCCTCACCCCCGGGAGCCCTCCCTCGCTCCTCGAGGCTCCGGGCACGAGAGCAAAGCAGTGACCCGGCCAGGTGGTGATGATGCGGCCGGCCGCGCTGGTCACTCTTGGCCGCTCCCCGCGCGGAGCCCGACCCCCCTCGCATGGGTCACGGCGCCGGCAAAACTCCCTGACACAGAAACGCCGCGGGGCCTGCGCGTGTCGGGAACAATCCTCCCGCTGATGGGAAGCGACAGCTCCGCCCCGCCTCCCTCCGCGCTTTCCCTCCACCGATTCTCCCCGCGCCCCGCTCTCCGCCCAGCCGGCCCTGCAGCATGCCTGGCCCGCCAAGTCGCCCCCGGAATTCCTCTGCGTGGCGTGGGATTTGTACAGGAGAGCCGGGGCGGCCCTATGGCCAGGTGGCTTAGGATCTGGAGACAGAAGGAGTGGAGAAAGAGAGGTACTTGGAGGCACAGCTGGTCTCAGTCTGCTCTGCCCCTGTTCCTGAAGAAAAAAGACTGGAAGGAACCAGAGAAACATGAACACACACACACACACACACACACACACACACACACACACACACTAACGTACCTGCAGGCATAGTCCAGTCATGGTCACCTACCCTCCAGCAGTGTACCCTGTTCACAGCCACAGAGAAGTCTGTGGTCACTAGCTCCAGTTTTCATACTTGCTCTGAGCCAGAACCTTCCAGGAGGCAATGCTACCTTTGGCCTCCCTCAGCTTTTTCTTTGCTCACCTGGACCCTGATTTGTGGTCCCTGATTTGGACCCTTACTGTTGGTTTCACTGAAGGGGATTTGATGTAGAAGGAACAGCCTAGGAGAAATTGCTGGATCCCCTCTTCAGCTCACCTAAGGAGAAGCCTTTATGGGGTCCCTTCTGAGGATGGGCCAAAGCTCCAGCAACACCTTGACAACTTACCCAGACCTACATCTGCCCTTACTTCTGTCCCACTCCCCCTATCCTTTGTGTCCTGGCCTGGGACCAGATGTTCCAGGAGTGTATTTTCCCATCTCTACTGTGTCTCTCCCTCACTGACATTCCTTTGAACCTTTACTGTTGCTTTTTGTGGGTCCTGTAATCCTTCTCATCTTGCCTCCTCCCAGCAACACAAATCTCGATGAATAGATGAGTGAACTGAGATTGCTTGTGAATTTGGGTGGCTCTCTCATGCTGAGACAGATAATGCACCAGTGAAGTGGGTGAGGGCAGAGGCACCCTTGTTGGAGCTGAGGCAGAAAGATCACATTTTGAGGCCAGATTGGGCTATACAGTGATTTGAAGGCCAGCATGGGTGACATAATAAGACCCAGTACCAAGCAAAGGAAAGGAAGCTGGAGAGAGGACTCACTGGTTAAGATCACTGGTGGTAGTGGAGCACGCCTTTAATCCCAGCACTCCAGAGTCAGAGGCAGGCTGATCTCTGTGAGTTCGAGGCCAACCTGGTCTACAGAGAGAGAGTTCCAGAACAGCCAAGGCTACACAGAGAAACCTGTTTCGAGAAGAAAGGAAAAAAGAAAAAAAAAAAGAGAGAGAGAGAGAGCAATGACTGTTTTTCCAAAGAACCTGGGATTGATTTTCAGCACCCACATGGAGGATAACAACCATCTGTACCTCCAGTCCCAAGGGAACTGATGCCCTCTTCTGGCTTCCCTGGTCACTAAGCATATATATGGTGCAAAGGCACACACAAAGGAAAAACACCCATATACACACACAATTAATAAGAATAAATTTTTGAAGAGTGCTAGCTTTGGTAGCACATATACTAAAATTAGACTTGTCTTATAAGTACTCCACTACGATCCTTTACTAAATTACTTTCCTTACGATTTCTTTCTTTTATGTGTGTGACGGTTTTGCCTTCATGTAGGTCGCATCTCCACCATTCTTTTCCAAAGTCCTTTGGCCTTGAACAGTTTTCCAGGAAGTCCTCAGTCCTACCTAGTTCTACCACTACCTAGCTGGTAGTTTTGAAAAAAAAGAAAAAGAAAAAGAAAAAAGAAAATCCACTCATCCCCCTGGCCTGGAATTCTCCAACTGTGTGTGTGGTAGGATGGAGCTGAAATCGGCTAAAGTCTGAGGATACCCACCACCACCTCCATTCTGGGCTCTAATCCCTCGTGAGAGAAGGGTGGGAGCACCTTACCCAGCTGACCCAACCCCCACAGAGGGGCTGAGACTCAAAGAGTCCTGGGAAATGTTGTGAATTAATTGCCATCAGACCTAGGCCGCTGTTCATCTCTGTAAACAAACATTTTAATATGCTGTAATTAATTACATCTGCCACAGCGACCCTCCTCTCATTCATCCTTCTTCAGCTTTTCTTCTGCGTACCCTAGACCACCTTCTCCTCCCTCTGAAAGCCTGGCAGGGCCCCTCCTGCCCTCTCCCTCGCCTTCTCAACCCCCACCACTGCATGCAGGTGCCCGCATCTGCCACGCCACTCCGCCGCTTTTTGTTCCTCTCCGGTCTCTCTAACGCCCTTCTGTCTTTCTGAAAGTCCTTTGTCTCTGATCCTGTTAGCCTGGATTTTCTTCCTCAACCAAGTCTGATGTTAAGAACACATCCTGTAGGGAGGAGGAAGTGAGAGCAGAGGATCTACCCAGGTGCCTAAGCACGCTCTTTAGTGAGCTAGGACCAGGCTAATTTACAAGGATTATCGGGAAACGGGGGGAAGGAACCCTGGTGCGGCGGCTGTCTACATCCTTCTCTTGTCCCCCTCCCTGTCTCCACAGCAGCTCAGTGTGAGAAACACAACGGGAAGACAATTGCCCAGGTGAGCCCACCTGCCTATGCCACAATTACTTCCCTTCAAACACAGAAGGACCACGGCAGGATGATGCCCGTTAGGGCAGACAGTTTAGTACCACGCTGGCCACAAGGTTGCTCGGGATGGAGTGTTATCCTTTTTCTGAGTTCACCTTGACCTGCGACGACTGTGGGCCGGGGCGGGAAAATGATCGCCCTGAGCAGAGGTGGAAACCTTAGACGAAAATGAGGAGAGTCACAAGCCCAGATCGCCAGGAAGGACTGGAAGAGGGCTGGCCGCCAGAGGGGTTGTTGGCCGGCTAGGCCGCGCTGGGGGAGCTGGGAGCTGGGTGGGCGGGGTAGGGCGGGCGCCACCAGGCGTGGCGCAGGGAACAGAGCAGAATGAAATGCAGATGCAAAACGTGCTCGTAAGAGTTTCCTCTCTCTCCCCATCTGCCAAAGCCGAGATTTTAATCTTTAATCCATGAGCAATCAGCGAGCAGCGGCGAATGGCACATTACAGATGTTTTACTGTCGCGGGCGTTCGCAGCCTCCGTGCTCCGCACAGGCGCGACGCGCGGGCGCCCCTGCCCCTCCCCATCCCCTCCTTCCTCCCTCCCCAGATCCCACTTAACAATATCCCCCCTCACCTGCACTCTTCAGGCTGGTTAATAAAGGTAGAGCAGGGAAGCGGGGCCTTTTAACCCTTTCCGACAAGAACTGGGACTCTGTGGGGCTTCGCTGGTGGCACAGGCACGGGCCGCAGAAAGGACCGGGTACCATTTATACCTAGCCAATGTGGATTTTCTAGGTTGAGGGGCATGAAGCCAAGGACATTGATAGCAAATCTTTCCATTTCCCACACCCTTCCAGAACCCAGCATCCCGGGCCCGCTGGCGGCTCCTGCTATTAGCGCTCCAGATGTTCGCTGAGCTGAGGCTCTGCTTTCCAGATGTTGGGCACCTCTGTTCTCACGTGTGGGACCACCATCCCTTCTGCATGATGAAGGAGAATGCTGTAACGGTCAGATTTGGGAGTCGCTAGGTAATTCTGACAAAGAGGAGTCTTTGAAGAGCTGCTGGTTAAAATCTCGCTTGGGAGGGGGGTCCACTCTCTACAATGGAGCTCTGTGTGTGTGTGTGTGTGTGTGTGTCTGTCTGTCTGTCTGTCTGTCTGTCTGTCTGTCCTGTCAAGCATAGGTAGGAAGATAGGAACCCCAGGGACGTGACTATGGAGCTGCTACCAAGGCCAAAGGATAAATGATGTACCCCAGAAATCCCTGGCAGTGATTCTAGTTTACAGAGACATACTTGTATGATTTTTAAGTATTTGCCGCATTTTCTAGTCTGCAGGCCCCACGAGGTCAAGAACTATTTGCATCTATCATCTTCCCAGAGTCTAGTACAGGGCCCAGCGCCTAGTAGACACTCAGCAAATGCTTTGAAAAAGTGGACTCCTGTAGGGCCTGGGTCATGTTTTCTTGGGCATTATAGATTAAGTCAGCTCATGTACCTCAAAACAAAAGCATCCACATTCAACCTCCCTCCACCAAGACTACAGTAAATGGCATCCTTTCTACCTCGGGCACCAGCTTGTTTCCCTACATCTTTGATGGATCCTTCCCTTTAGACAGGAACCGAGGACAAGGATGGCTCAGCCGTTAACAGTTGCTGCTTTTGCAGAGGACCTGGGTTCAATTCTCAGCACCTACACGGTGATACACAACCACACATAACTCCAGTTTCAAGGAATCCAGTGCCCTCTTCTGACCTCTTCGGGCACCAGGCACTCATGTAGTACACATACATATAAAAAATAAAATTAATAAACACAATTTTAAAAAGAAGGAGGAGGAGGAAGAGAAGAAGAAGAAGAAGAAGAAGAAGAAGAAGAAGAAGAAGAAGAAG
>CABHPQ010169242.1:0-32141 GCA_902168405.1 Peromyscus aztecus
CACGCACACACGCACACGCACGCATGCACACACACACCACAGTTAAAAATAAAACAAAATATTTTTAAAGGCTAGGGAAATAATCCAGTGGTAGAGCACTTAGCCATCATGTGTGATGTTCTAGGTTCAATCTCCAGTCACACACATGCACACATGTCAATCATGATTATTTATTGTGGTACCTTGTAATAAGTCATTTCTTGCTTTTTTTACACAATACCAACTATATTTCTCTGAGTTAAGATCCATCTGTCCTTCCATAATGTTACAAACAACCATACAAATGCCATCTACAGCAGAACCCATGTTCACAATGAACTCTCAATTCCTTGAAGGCTGTATTATCCTTGTGATGCTTCCGTGTGAATGTAAGCTTGTTGGTTTTGTTAGTGAATATATTATGTAGACAAAAATGGCTGTAATTTCTTACAAACTTCACCTTTCTTAGATGAGACACTTTCCTGGAAATAGTCTAGTCCAGGATGTTTTGAATAACCACTTACATACATAGTATGTGTGGGCATTTCCAACTTGTCCAACTGTTCTATTTATGTAAAGAATAATTCTAGAGATTTCTTAAGCTCTATCACATCCTCATCAGTTAGGTTAGAAATCTGTTCTTCCCCCCACCCTGCCCCCAGGAACATCGGTGGAATGATTCCCAGTGTTCCAACAAAAGGTCTAATTTTTGACAATGGATTTTCGGACACTATGATCTCTTAGATGCCAGTGTCTCTGGCAATGCCCAGTGCATCAGCCCAACCCGGGCACCAGCAGCCTTGTGTACCCCTCAGCTCCCAGCTGGGCTCTGCTCAGACACCAGTACAAGGTCCCCTGGGAGCACTCCCTTGTGGTAGGAACAGCACAGGCTCTGCCCAGTGGTGTCCCTATCTCCCTTGGCTCTCAAAGGACCAGGTCCGATTGCTACATTAAAGCGCCAACCTAAGCAAGGGTACCAATTTGCTATTCAGACAAGTTGCCCTGATTCAGCTTGCATCTGAGGAGGAGGAAAGCAAAGATCTGGAAATGCCATAGTCTGCTTTGTGTTGCCATAACAAAATGCCTGACACTGGATACCTTTAGAAGGGAAAGAGGTATACTTAGCCCAGAGTTTTGAAGGCTGGAAGTCCAAGATCAAGCAGTTCTATGTGTTTGCCTCTGGGGAGGGTCTTCTGGCTAAGTCACCGCATGGTAGGTGGCATCCCGGGTTAGAAGCATGTATAGGAACAGAGCAGTGTGTGCAGAAGAGATCATGCCAGGAGAGAAGCAGCAAGAGATCATGCAGGGACCAGGCTTGCCTCTGTATGGCACAAAGTCACAGGACCCTGCCGGGAATGTGAGCTAAAAGAAAGTCTGTCTCCTTTAGAGTGTTTATGGAAGGCATTTGTAGAAGATACTCTACTTCCAAGAGTTCTAATCCACTAAACCCCGTTCCCTACCACTTCTCGGTATGGCTGCACTGGGGCTCAGCAAGGGAGGTTTTGGAAGACCATCCCCATCCAAAGCCAGGACTCACTGCAGTGTCCCAGGCAGGCCTGTTGTCTGTATTTGCTTCTGCAGCAACTATTAATAAATGCAAAAAAAGAAAGAAAGAAAGAAAGAAAGAAAGAAAGAAAGAAAGAAAGAAAGAAAGAAAGAAAGAAAGAAGGAAGGAAAAAAGAAAAAAGACAAGATGGTCCATGTTAACTACCTTTTCCATCACTGTGACAAATGCCTGCCATAAACACCCTTATGGAGGCAGACTTTCTTTCAGCTCACATTCCCAGGGGGTCCTGTGACTTTGTGCCACAGGTCAATAGTGAGGTGAAGCATCCTGGCAGTGAAAGCCAGTGGCAGAGGCTGTATGCTTTAAGATACAGAGGATGAGGCCAGGAACTAGGCATAACCCACAACCCTCAAAGACTTTATGGCTCCAGCTCCTCCTACCAGGCCCACTTTTATGGCCACAGGCTGGAGACATGGCTTTTCTGGCTGATCTTCCACTAGAGGACAAGGGGAGACTCTCAAGTGTGCCTTCAGACAAAATCTCCACCTCTGTCTCAAAGTCTGCAAACATCCTCATTCTTGGATACTCTCCATGCTGGCATGGTTAGCCTGCTTAATCACTACCCCACCCCTCTGAGGAAAATGCCGGTTTCAGCCACTTGAGAGAGAAGCAGCCCTGGACTTCCTGCAAGGCTTATGGTAAGTCATTCCTTATAAGGAGAGGACACACAAGGGCCCACGCTCAGGGCTCAGGAATGCACGTCTGTGTGTGTTCTTCCCAACTGTACCTGGTAATTGGACTCCACACCTGGGGGCGGTCTTTCCTGTGGGCAGCGGAGTGACAGCCAGCCTCCCCTCCTGTGGAGGAGAGTCAGTAGCAATTACGAGAGGTAATCACAGCCAGAAAGACTCTGAATTGGTGCCGCAATTACACTGAACTTGATGGAAGAGCTGTTAACTCAAAGCCCGCTCTTCTCCCTATTATGTGAGAAACAGTCTTCCTGTCCATTGCAACACCTGCTTCACCACGGGTTGTTTATTATTTGACCAAAACAGCTCAACGTGTACAGGACCAAAGTCAAAGTTTCTCTAGGACCTGAGTTACAAACCACCCTGACTTTAGCTGTTACCCGTTCACATGCCCCAGCATGGCATTTACTAAGGGTCAGCTAATGTCTCTACTAACTCAGCAGCTACACCCTGTTACCAGAGATGGTACTGAAGCTCAAGGAAAGGTTACGCCATTTGCCTGAGTTCTCTCAGCTGGTAAGAAACAGAGCTACGAACCAGTCATTCTTACTCCATAACCATCAGAACCCCTTCAGGGGAGCTACAAAGCCCCCAGGGTACCAGGGCTGCCTCCCCGGGCTGTGCATTATGAAGGATAAGTTCTGCCTCTCCAGTGTGCTTCACAGGAATTTCCCAGAACTTAGGGACTAAATGAATGATGTGTTTCCTCTGTGTGTGTGTGTGTGTGCAGGTGCACATGCAGGTATGCACATCTATGTGCAGGTGTGTGCAGATACACACAGAGGTTAGAGGACAACATCGCCTGTTGTTCCCAAGAGTCGCCCACTTGATTTTTTTTGCGACAATGTCTCTCATTGGTGAACAGTCTAGGCTCTCATTGGTGAACAGTCTAGGCTAGGCTGCCCTGTCAAGGTGCCCCGGGGAATTGTCTGTCTCTGCCCCCCAGAGCTAGGACTCCAAGCACACAATGCCATTCTTGGTTTTTATTTTTTAAAAAGTGCATTTTGGAGAGTGCCAGGGAATACTTTACTGACTTAGCTATTACCTAAGCCCTGTATTTCCGGCCAAACTGTTTTCCTTCTGTGTTACTCGGAGAAATACAAACCCAGAAGGCCAAAGCTGGAGTTTTCCCTCAGCACTGGAGAAGTCCAGGCTGCAGGGCTGTCTGAGGTCTTTCTGGGAAATACACCATGCCTGAGCCTCCCTGTTGAGCTGGCCTGCCAGCCTGTCCCCTGGCTGCTCTCACAAGCCACCCAGGCTGCACCCCTTGGCTGCCCCTCCCCCATATTCAGTGTGTGGTTGTCCAGACAGTCTGCCCTGCCATGACCCCTATTCTTTATTTATTATGTACTTAGTACATATGCAAGACCCAGTGCTGAGCTCCTGGGGTCAAGACGGCCAATCTCTGCCCTCTTGGAGCAGTTGCTCAGGAGTGGAGAGTAAATAGCTCCCGGTTACTCAATCACTTTGCTGTGATTATATAAGTCATTAAGAAATTGTGAAATCGCTCAGAGGGTGTCTGAGTGAAGCAGGGATGAAGGCCTGCTTACAACTAGGACTGAGGAGATGCCTCCTCCAGGAAGAAGACAAGGTGGCCAGAAGGTTCAGAAAGAGAGGTCAATGGCAGAGTGAAGCCAAGAGGTTGTCAAGGTGAAGATTCAGCAAGGTCCTGTGTGGAGGCCCCTTTATAATTCTGGACATTATTTTACAAATGAGGAAACTACATTGAAGTGAAGAGTTTCATGTACAGAAATAAAGAAGACATGAATGATGCATAGGCCAATGGATGCATTCCAAATGGTGCTGAGAATTAGTGAGAAACTACCGTGGGGAAAGGGGCTTTGGTCTCTGAAATAAACTAAGTTGACAGTAACTTGAAGCTGGACTTTTGGGATAGAGTCTTAAAAAAGGCTGGGCTTGAGTTCACTATGGAGCCAAGGATGACCTTGAGCTTCTAATTCCCCTGCCTCGAGTTCTGAGGGGCTGAGATTACAGGCATGAGGCACCAAGCAGCCCAGGGCCTTACGCACTCTGGCAAGTACTCTACCAACTGAGCTACATCCCCAGGCCCAAAGAACGACTCTTAAAAAGGCTACAGGAAGGTTTGTTCTTGAAGAATGGTCAGGTAATCCTGCCTGTCACCCTGCTGGAAGTCTGATCTAGAACTCTGGCATTGTTATGTCACATGAGTAGCCCACTGAGGCCTGCTCAGAGAGGTAGATCTGGATATGCTGTTAGGGCCAGCTGTGGGAAGCCTGGTAAGAGAGCATGGTGTTGGGATCCCAGCCACAGATGCTTTTGTCCAGGTTGTCCCATGAGCTACTCTCCAGGCCAGGAAAAGCCCCAGGAGATCCCAGATATCCTCCCTGGAGTCTGCCATGGCAGGCCACCTCTGCTGACTGAGTTCTTTGAACAAGAAGGACCTCCATGCAAGATCTGCTGGTCTCTTCTGACCCTAACACTAGGACCATGTCACTCCAAAGGAAACCACTAGGACCTACTCACTCCAAAGGAAGCCATGGGAGGGAGGTTCTGTGGTCCCAGGTGAGGCCAACAGGCATGCTCTATGGTAGATGACTACAGGCTAGCAGGGGACTTTGAGGAGAGATGGGGAAAAAAGGAAGTGTGAGGAATCTACATGGACTTTTGATGAATTTCATGGGAGAAGACAACAAAGAAAAAAATAGCTCATAACTGAGGTGTGATTGTACCCAGAGATGGTTCTGCTTTGGAAAGCTGGACTGGCTTTGCCTGGAGATAGATTTCAACACACACCAACACGAATACATATACACATGCACACATACATTCTAAAACATACACATATACACACCTGTGCACAATATACACATTTACATACAACACACATGCATACACACATACATATACAGACACACAAACACATTTACACACACACTCCATACAGTTCCTAGTTAAGGGAATGCTAACATTTCTTTCTAATTGAATTTTACATTAGCCTAGGTTATCAGAGTTTTCCTGCTGAGCTCATGTCCACTAAAAGTTCCCGTGAGCCGGGCGGTGGTGGCGCACGCCTTCAATCCTAGCACTTGGGAGGCAGAGCCAGGCGAATCTCTGTGAGTTCGAGGTCAGCCTGGGCTACCAAGTGAGTTCCAGAAAAGATGCAAAGCTACACAGAGAAACCCTGTCTCGAAAAACAAAACAAAACAAAACAAACAAACAGACAAAAAAGTTCCTGTCAGAGTTCCCTGTGTGGTTTATTGGCAGTCGGTAGTACTGCTGCTGTGTGCTGAAGGAAAAAAAAAAAGAAACTGGAGAGGAAAAGAGATGGTGTTAAAATTAATTAAGAAGCTAAGACAGAACTGTAAATCAACCAAATCTTGGAGCTGCTTCTCAGCTGACACAGACTGATGATGACTTAGTGAAAGGCCAGGCTCATGTGGGCAAGATGCTGTCCCTGACATGTGTGTGGCCAGCAAGGCTTTGAGGAGTGTCTGCCTGGTGTGCTGTCTCCCAGCAGGGTGAGAGAGGAAGTTTTTCTGCACACTTCCAATTGCTGCAATAACATTGTCCTGCCAGAAATTCAGGGAAGTGTCCCAAACCAGCTCCGCCTGTAGCCATCTGTGTGCTTTGGACAAGTCTCCTCACCCGCTGGAATCTCTACTACTTTATCTCTGAAATGACAGCAACAGTTTGCCCTTTAGCTGAGTGTGGACCGTGTGCAGGAGTTAAGACAGGAGTTAAGACAGCGCCGTCATTCCCACAAGAGTAGGCATGTCTTGTTGAGTAAGTATCCCATGCAAGATGACTTCAAACACTGCCTGTTTACCCAATGAGCCCTAAGAAAAGACTGTGATAAATATGAAACAGCGTTGTTCTGTAAGTGAAATTGACAGGTGACTCTGTAATAGTCTGGTGTTTCGGTGGCATGTTGCCTACTTCAACTCACATATGGTATTTATGAATTTATGAGGATTGGTTACTATACTAGTGATTTTGATTATACACTTAAAATCATATCATTTTTGCAAAGCAGAAACGGTAGTTTTATTGACAACACATCATTTCCAGTCAAATTCTTCTAATGTGCCTTTGATATCATTGTCTTTCTAAAAATTAATTTTAAATTTTCATAAAGATCTATATGTTGAGCGTATCTCTCCTCGTTCGCCAAGTCCCTCCACCCTTCCAATCCTCACAACCCCCACCACTTATTACTTGTTCTCTTAGACAATTTTACTACTACTTTCATTATTATGTACATTCATGACTTTATGTGACCATATAAAATCCAGGAACCACCAATGAAAGAAAATGTGGTGTTTGTCTTTCTGAGAATGACTTGATTTGCTTAACATGATTAATTCCAGTCACATTCATTTTCCTGCAAGTGACGTAACTTCGGTCTTTGTGGCTGAAATTTATATATAAATTTTCTTTATTCCTTTGTTGTTGGAGATCCTCCTTCCTCCTCTGCTTCTAGAACCATCCTCACTGGTTCCCAAAGACAAGCACCACCTTTCCTCTCTTATAGTCTAGCTCCAGGCAAGCTGGAGAGTGAGGAAAACAATGTCAACTTTCTCTCACCAGGGACTACCTGTTGAAGAAGAGACCTTGATAAACATCTAGGGTTAGAAGATAAAACCCTAACCTTGGGCTGAAGACAGTATCTTTAAAAGGCAACTAAGCATCCTTAAACTGAAGCGACAAACTAAACTACTTTGAACTGGAATTCAGTGGAACTTGGGGTGGAGGTAAGGGAGGAGAGTAGGTGGGGTGGAGAGAAGAAGCGTGGCCAAGCCTGGTGACTGAGTGGCTGTCAGCTCAGAACAAGGAAGCAATTCAGAGTGTGAAGACATTTGTCCTGACTGATGCCTCCCAGGGTTTCTCAGCTCTGACCATTTCATAGACCTTCAAAAAGCGGGGAGAGGAGTTGGAGTAGCTTCTTTGTGGAAATTGAAGGGGAAAAGGCAAGTTTCATACAAGTCATGATGAAGTAAAACAAGGAGCATCCATGGATTGGGGGGCGGAGGGGGTCAGACAGAGAAGCTGAAGGAATTTAGTGGCCACAGGAACAGGAGCCAAGGCTAAGTGCAAACAGGCTCCGTAGTGACAGAAGATGCCTTGGCTGGTGTGTGTGTTTCACAGGCCTTGGAATAAGTGAAGCTGATTTGTGGTTAGGTGGGGTTCTTTGAGTACTGTGTGGAACCTACACGGAGCTAGACCAACTTCGTAATAGCCCTGGCAGGCATGAAGATATTCCGAAGTGACACTTGTGCCCTTCCATTGCCTACCAGACTATCAAAAAATAATTCTCCACAAGTTAGAATTTCCCATGAATCTCATGGTATCAACCAGAACTTGTCTACGAGAAGGATTTTGCACAGTTCTGGCAACCCATCAGAGCAGGACAGAGAGACTAGAGGCAGAGAATGATGGAGAGACCTACCACACCTTGGCCAGAACTGGTTGGTTATGCATGTCTCCTGCCTTCTGTTTAAACCGAAATCTCAAGTCAGGACCTGAAAGACAGACTTGGGGAAACAGGGGACCTCTTTGTACCTCTGCTGGATATGGCCGCATTGACTAAATCTCCCTTTTCTTCTTTTCATTATTACTTTTTACAACTTCATTTAATTTGAAATGGCCCACTGAGAACTGGTGGCCAGGCCTAGGATATTAGGATTAACAGGGCAAGTCATGTAACAATTTGACTCATGCGCTTCAAGGGTGGGCCCTGCTGAAAGGTCAACACCCTTCAGTGGTGAGTCTGCTCCACTGGCCCCAGCAGCTGGTCTCCCAATTTGGGGTCTCTGTACTAGAAGGAAGAATTCTGTGATCTCCCAGCTCTTCAGTCTTCATAAGGTTTTATGTTGCCATCTGAGATGTTACTTGATTTCTCCTTTCTAGCAATACCGCAAGAGCTTCAGAGACCCCCACCACTGGCCTCCCACAGTGGCACTAGCTGTCACTTTTACTTGTTTAGTTCATGCTGGTCCCTGTCCTCAAATTGGAGGTACTCTCTTGTTACGCAAATCATCCCTCTCTCAACCTGATCCTGATCCTCATAGTCCAGGACCAGCTGGCCAGGTGCCTGCAGATTTAAGGGCGTTCACAGCTCTTCTGCCAAGGACAGAGTCCTCTGACCTCTGTGTCCTCAGAGAACTGATTCCTGACTGGGGTCCCTGCTTCCTTCAGACATTCCTGTGTGCTGGCAGAAGTCTCCACATTGGTTTCAGGAACCCTGGACTGCTGTCCTTGCTGCAACTTCTGACCTTTCTACAAGTTGCTTCCTTGGGGGATTATTAAATAGTGATGTGCCAGGACACCCCCAGACTTGGAGACTCTCAGAGCTCTGGCTGGCTGTCCTGCTGGTCAGCCTTCCCATCACAGTTGTGCAGGATTTCTGGTTCTGGACATGTGGACTTTGTCCCTCTACTCTCCCTTGGTCACTCCTCTTCCTCTGGCTTTCTCATCGGGGCCCTTTTGGCCACAGTATTAGTTGAGCCATTGCTGGCCGTCTGGAAAGATGGGACAAACACAAAGAAAGTCTGTTCTAGCTTTTCTTGGCTGTTTAATCCCTTCATGCCCAGCAACTGGACCTTTGAAAAGTACCCCAAGAGCCTGGCATGGCTTCTAACACATCTTTCAGCTTCTTAAGAAACTCCCCTTGCCTATTGGCTGTTTAGATGACAGAATTCTCTCCTGGTTCTCCAAACTCCACCTTTAATGGCTGACTAATTTATTTTGCACACTATATGGCAGCCACTGTGCTAAATACTTTGCTTCTATTGTCTCGCTGAATTTGTATCACAATCCTGTAAAGCTGGGAACTGTATGCTTCCCGCATTTTACGGAAGCGGTAACTGAGGCCATGAGAGGTTAGAAAGTGACCAAATCCATATTGACACAGCTTAGTCAACAGCTTAGGGGCTTTGTCTCTTATTGTGTCTTATGTCTGCAAGTCATTTCCTATACCATAAGGTGCTCCCTCCATCCTGCCCGTATATGAGCAGATGGGTACAGGTGACTTGCCATCCTTAACTTAGCACATGTGGTATTTCTATAGTAGCGTGTGGAGGAAGGCACTTAGGTTGATGGATAGGTGAGTGAATGGTGGGATAATGGGCAGAGAGGTGGAGAGGAGAGTGGGTTGGCAGGTGAATGTAGGGGAGGAGAGATGGATGGGTGAGTGGTTAAATAATGGGTGGACAGGTGAATTATGGGAGGACTGATGGATGGATGGATGAATGGGTGGAAGGCAGACATGTGAACGGGTGGATGATGGACAGAGGGATGGGGTGGACTTCTGGTGATCAAAGGATGTTTGTACAGAAAAACATTTTGGAATACAAGGCGCTCCAATACTGGAGCTATCCTTCCCTGGTCTCTTTTCTCCAGACCCAACAGTCTGTTCTGTTCCCGTGAGGAGGGCTTTCTCCAGGTCCTCACCCACAGGGGACAACAGCAGCTGTGTTACCGTCAGCAGCTACTTCCGCCCGGGGTTTATTTTTCCAGATGCTTCACACTAACTTTGGAATTCAAAATAAGTTTGCCCAGGAAGTCTTCATTTTCTTTAGGAGTGACTGTCATCTGATCTCTGTGGGGCCCCATGTCCTAAACCTGACTCAACAGCGTCTGTCTGTGGGATGCGCTGTTTACGTCTGGAGTCTAAGATACTCTGCTCTGCCAAAGCAGGGAGATCTGCACCTCCCAACACAGTGGTACAGAGCAGAGCCTAGGCCTGTATGCAGCTAGCTCTTTTAACCCAGAACAAGCTCACGGGAAAGGTGAGCTTGCAAGATAGAGACCAACTTACCCATCAGATCCACAATCCCCTTCGATTCCAAACCCTTGCCTATCATCCTCCAATCCACACAGCGTCTAGACCCTCTCATGGATCCAGATGGCAAACTCATTCTTGCTAAAGCATTCACGACTTACTGCTTTCCTTTACCATTAGAGAGAGTTCTTCCATCAAAGCAATGACAAAATCAGAAGCAAAGTCACCCAGTAGCTCCATGCCAGTGATACTGCTATCCTTGCCATTCTGGCTCATACGTTCTAGGCTGTTCAGTTTTTCATAACTAGTTTTATGTATTCGCTGGTTAAAGTTATTATAAAGTCAAATGGGTCAGAGAACAATTCAATGCCAAGTTCCTTTCCAATGACTCTTGAGTCTCTGAACAGGCTCTTTCTATCATCCTCAGACTGAGGGCTTGGGACACAAACATGGTAACTCTGTCACCAAGCCAAGTCCCTTGGCCAATGTCTCACTACAGGGGCTACAACTTGTCAGAAGTGGCCTGGTCCTGCACCTTACTTGGATTTATCTGTCCCTTCAGGGTGACCAAGAGACCCTGGCCATGAAGACAGGGCTGAGGCATGGCCTTTGGCTGGCCCCCACTTTCATTAACAAGGGCCTATATGTGGGAAAGTTGACTTAGCATCACAGGACAGTTATCAAGATGGTGCCTAAAATCGACATTTTGACCCAGGCATAAAATTGAGGAAAGGAAACGTGGCATTTATCCTTCTTTGGTTTCACCTTGAGCTTTTCAGTAAACTCAACATGCCCAGCTCTAATCTTTCTTGTCTGGCTGTGAGCTAGAATAACAGGCCAACACATTCCTAGCCAATGTGAAAACAGATTAAACTTTCACGCTCCATGAACTGTGAACAAACCTGCAGGTTACAGGTATGCCCCTGCGCCCGGCAAGCCCGTGCTTGGGCCCCAAGCTCCTTTCTTTTTTAACCAAGAAAAGGATTCTGTGAAGGGGCCATGTCCTCCTGGCAGGGAGAACCTTCTGTGGGCACCTTTGTGAAGATTGGAGAAATGTGTGCAGTCTTCCATGTGGTTGCAGTGCCCCCCAGGCACATGACTGGTCCAGTAGAGTACAGAGGGATTTCATCCCCATCTGTGAATGAGAGTAAGGCACCCCTGGCTTCTGGGCCATGCAGCTGCTCTTGGAGGACCTCTGCCTGCCCCAAAGATAAAGGTGTCTCGGCTTTGGGAATGCTGTTGTAGTTTTGCTGGCCATAGACCTTGAGAACAGCAATTGTGTCCGTGACTGGGCAATGAGAGGAGTCATCAGACTGACCGGTGTCAGCATTGCTTACCTGCTGGTTCAAGGCCTCTGTCATCACTGCCCACGCAGCAAAAAGGAACTGAATGTCAACCAACACAAGCTGCAGACTTCTCTGAAACCGTCCCATCAGAGCAGCTCTGAGATGCGCAAAGCGTTCTTCATAAAGATGGAGCTAGAGCATTTCTTGGGGGTCTTCTCCCTGGCTACAGGCAAAACTGCTCTGAACTTACCCTAAAATATTCCTGATAGCTGGAGGGGGTGTTGGTTTGAGCTTTCCTTCAGTATAAACATGTTGCAAGGCTTCTGAATGCTTCCTGAATGCTTACATGTCTGTGTTTTAATTGTACTGTAGACGAAAAGAAAATTTCCCATCAAGTCAAACACCAACCATCCACCCCTATTTCCATCTTCCCTACCCTTCTTCCCCTTTCATGGGTTTCCTGAGAGACCATCCTGAAAAGGAGATTCAATGGGCAGGGAGGTTTATGAGCCAAACAGAGCTCGACCTATGGGGGAGTAAAAGGAACAATTAGGGGACCACAGCACAGTTGTCATGGGAACCACAATCTGGCAACTCCAGAAGAATCCCTTTCCTCCAGCATCTTAGGTAAGTGCCTTATTGGTGCAGGATGCCTGTCCTTTAATTACTGTGACCAGGTCAAGAGTGATTATGACCAGACACAGATGACATGACCCCAGTTATCTGGAAAATAAAAACAATTGTTGGTGCCAGCAAGATGGCTCAGTGGGTTAAAACACTTGCAACAACAAGCCTGGTGACCTGAGTTCAATCCCTGGAATCCACGTGGTGGGAAGAAAGAACCAACTCCCTTAAATTGTTTTCTGACTTCCTTCGACACAGGCACTGTGCCATGCACACACCTCTTCCCCAAGACTAAATAAATAAAGGCAAAAAATACGTAAGATAAAAATTTATTGGATGGACAAAAACAGCATGGAACTATAGACCTCTAAATACACCCCTAAAACTGTAACTAAACCCGAAAGGATTAGTGAAAGCAGGAGACTAGGGGAAGTACTCAGTGAGCAGTTAGTTGTGTTTCTTCCTCTGTAGGCATGAGAACAAATACAGCCTCAAGTCTCGGGGCAAACAGGTACTGATACAAGTCAACATGGGCTCAAACTCCAGCCCCGAGTGTGAACTGCGCCTGAACCTTTCTGAAGAATAAAGACTGTTCAGCAATCATCTTCCAGCGTGTCCAATCTGTTACCTCTCTTCACTTCCTCAGCCGGTTGAGCATGGGTCACCAGAACCGTGAAGAGGATGCTTCAATAGGCAGGAAGTATTTCTCAAGAAACCCCGTGCCCAGGATTGTCCTGACCAGAGCCAGTGTGTCTGGATGAAGTGGGGGGGAAATCCCTGCATCCATATGGAGAATCAGCAATGTCTAGTAGCTGAGAATGGGTCGCGCCTGTCTTTCCCTCCTCAAAGCTGAGAATGTCTTTGGCACCTCTTAAAGAACGAAAGGACAGAGAGTTCTGGGCCTTTGGCAGCAAGCCTCCCTGTTCATACCCTTACTTCAGCTCTACACTGTGGCCAGCTGGATGTCCCAACACTCCCCAAACTCCAGGATCACTCCATTCCGCACCCTCACCATGCCTGCCACTCCTCTGTGAGAACACACTCTTCCTCACACCCAAAACTCACCCTCAGAATCCAGTCCCCTTCTCAAAGCCAACTTCAGAGCCCTTATGATACCTTTCCTCAGCTGTCTTCTTGATAACTTTAATCTCCTCGTGAGACAAGCATTGTTCCTTATGTTGTGTTAACTTTAGTGATAAGCGTTACAACTTTAAAAACAAATATCTAGAACCTCCCATGTACCAGGTACAGGGTGGAGACACGTGCGATTAAAATTAACTGGGTCAGCATGGTTAATGTAGTTAATAGTCCAGAGAGCATGTTTTTCTGCTTGCCAGTTTCTAAGACGTTAGCATTCATTTGCTTGTTTTAGCTCGTGCTTTAGACAATTCCACTACCAGCCGGCCCTGAACTTTGGGCTCCATGCTCATCAAAGATCCCTTCTCACCCAGTACTAAGTCTTACATATTATGATTGCCTTTCAGCTTTCAGAAGTCACTTTTCTTCTTGATAGTTTCATCCAGAGATCCAGGAGGTCTCCTGGAGCATCATATAATTGGGAACGGAAGTTTGGAACTGGTGCACAATAGCATCCCTGTATCAAGTGAATGTGGTCAGTGTGATGGCCAAATTAGTGAAAAAGCAAGCCCTAAGTCCTTCTTAGGCTTCTTTCTCTCCCCATCTGAAAAGTGGGGAGGTTGTACGAGTGCCCACAAAGGTCCGTTCCACAGCTCACGTCATAGCTGATCTACAGTGATTCACTCTCACGTGCTCTCACAGGAACACATTGTGTTCTGCAAGGACAAGGCAGCCAAACCACCTGGCAGAGGAAAAATGAATGCTCTGCTACTCCCAGCCTCACCCCAGGGGGACATGCTGAGCGCTCAGAAGCCTTGAGATTTAGTTGCTGGCCATGATTTTCAGCATAAACATGGGAACCACTTGAACAAATAACTTGTGGAAAGGGGGCAGCAGCCAGCACTGCTTGACTGAAAATCACCCCCTTCCCTCCATGGGCAGCTTTGTTGCCTAGCTCTCTGTCTCCTGGTCATGGCCACAGTTTGCTAGCTTGAATGAACCACAGTCAGAGCACTATGTTGACTCTTCTTCAGACTCCGTGTGCTTGGTAGGCAGGCAATCATCACTTGAAGAATTCGATGGGAGACAACACATCTGTCGAATGACTTAGGTGACTGCTAGCAGCGAATAAGCTATTTAGACTGACCTCTTCCTAGGCCAACATATGCATCATGATTTTTGTCTTGGTTCATGCTTGTCCTGGTTAGTTTTGACTGTCAACTTGACTCAGCCTAGAGTATCAGTTGAGGACTTCCCAGATCTGATCGGCCTGTGAGCATGTCTGTGAGGAATGCTGTTGATGGTTAACTTATGAGGACCACTAAGTCCACTATGGTCAGCAGCATCCTCAAGAAGGTGGTCCTGGGCTAAGCTTGCTAACCACAAGCCTGCACTGAGTCAATAAAAGTATTCCTCCATTGTGGTGATATTTTATCTGTGCTGAAATGTGGTGATATTTTATTTGTGCGTTAATAAGCAAAGCTTGCCTGGAGATGGTGGGGGGAGGCCAGCCATTTTAAGTAAATAAAGAAGTCAGATAGCACACGCCTTTAATCCCAGTACCAACCATAGAGACCTGGAGGTCTGTACTGACAGACAGAAAGTGACAGAGCTGTGTAGGAAGAGGAAGTGAGGTAGCTGTGCTAAGAGAGCCAATGAGAGGGCAGAACAGCAAGGCAATAAAGGCATGGGTAGACAGGAAGTAACTCTCATTTGGAAGCTGCAGAGTTGGTGAGTTAAGGTTAGCTGATGGCTTTCCCTATTTCCCTGATCTAAGACTTTCACCTCTATATTTGGCTCCGTGTTTTATAGTTTAATAAGACTATTTAGAAATTTGTCTACACTCCATGGTTTCTGCTTCAGGTTCCTGCTTGAGTTCCTGCCTTGACTTCCCTCAATGATGGACTGTGACCCGGAAGTATAAGCCAAATAAACCCTCCCCTTCCACAAAATTGCTTTTGGTCAGAGTGTTTTATTACAGTAACCAAAATGAAACTAGAATGGCACATTTGCCACAACCAATCTTGTAGACTGGGAATTTATAAAAAATGTAAGCTGATTTCATACAACAGCTCTGCAGACCGAGTCCAAGATCAGGTAACAATGTATTTGATAACATAAAGGCTCTCTTTCTGCACCCTAGATGGTGCCTTGTTCCCAAGTCCTCACGAGAGAAAACCAAATGGAAGTGAATTCTCTCTCTCTCTCTCTCTCTCTCTCTCTCTCTCTCTCTCTCCTCTCTCTCTCCACTGCTTTTACAAGGGTGTGAATTGATCCATGAGACCATTGGCTCGTAAGGATGCTCCGTCTTAACACCATTGCCTTGGGAGTT
Source organism: Peromyscus aztecus (assembly GCA_902168405.1). Lineage (NCBI taxonomy): Eukaryota > Metazoa > Chordata > Mammalia > Rodentia > Cricetidae > Peromyscus > Peromyscus aztecus. The sequence continues at coordinate 15,317 of CABHPQ010169242.1, forward strand.
AAGTCCAACATACGAATTTTAAAGGCAGCACTTTCTTCTTGTAAAATATCTTCGCTGGTGCCTCTCAGTTACAAGGCTGTCACGTGTGCCTCTGCTTCCAGCAGCTAAGCAATATACTTCTCAAGAGTCAGCTGTACTTGTCCCCAGATCTGCTTATGACAGTAGTCCTTGTGGTCATGACTGTAACTTATTTGAATATTGTGTGAATTAATTAAACACAAGTGTGTAAACGGAGTTGTTAGATACGTTGAAAAGCAAACTAAGGGGTGAAAACACTAAAATATTTTTTTGGGGGGGGGTTTTCGAGACAGGGTTTCTCTGTGTAGCTTTGCGCCTTTCCTGGAGCTCACTTGGTAGCCCAGGCTGGCCTCGAACTCACAGAGATCCGCCTGGCTCTGCCTCCCGAGTGCTGGGATTAAAGGCGTGCGCCACCAACGCCCAGCGAAAACACTAAATTCTTAGATGCACCTACAACCAATGTTCATATAAGGGAGGTTGGGTTAAATGAAAAAATACAAAAAGGTAAATTGTCCTACAATGTCTGTGTCCCTTGTTCACTCTTTGAAGAAGCTAAAATTAAATATTATGGAGGAGACATTTGGCTGTAGCTTACATAAAGCAACCCAAATACCAGTCAGAAGGATCCATACTAAAAGAAATAAAATACAGTTTTTATGGACCCACATAAAAACATCAGTTTATACTATAGATTTTAATGTATGTAATATTCTTGAGTTAGCTACTTGAAAAGTAACATATCTAAGTATATATCAACTAGATGTACTGAAATACAATCTACAGTCCAGGATCCACCTGCTTTGTAGTTTTTTCAGTCCATATTCAGATTTTAGCATTGTCTCCACAGTCATTATTATCAAAATTCTAAATGTGTATTAAAGTGGAAGATAGAGAGGGAACTACCATATCCCATCTAGATTTTGCTGCCCATACACCATTTCTCTGTTTGTTTTTGTTTTGTGCTGGTATGTTTGAAGCAAATTTCAGACTTTATCACTGTATCTTTCCTTTAGTAGATGCTCTGAAAAGCATGGCTCTGTTTGCCCGGGACACAGTGCTGTAATCGTGGCTGCTATAATTAGCAACAAGGTTTTGGCATCATCTAACACCTTTGCATACTCAATTTTTTCGTATTGCTCCCCAAAATGTTTTTCAAACTGTGGTGCAAATACAAGATACACATTACATTTGATTGTTATGTCTCATACCTTTTAATATTTAGGAAGATATTGTCCAATTTATTTATATAAGACTTTCTTTTTAATTATATGTTTGTGCATGGCTATGTTAATGTGAGGGCAGGTGAGGCCGGAGGCTTCAGATACCTCTGAGGCTGGAGTTACAGGCTATTGTAGTATACCCGACATGGATGCTTGGGATTTAATTCAGGTCTTTTACAAGAACGGGAAGTGCTCTTAACTGCTGAACCATCACTCCATCCCCTCCCTCATATTTTTATTTATTGAAGAAATCCCTTTTGTAAATAGAGATGTGAAGATTTTTAATTTTTTTTTGTTATGCACATGGGTGTGTGTCTGTGTGTGTGTGTGTGTAAGCTGTGTGTATGCAGGTACCCAAGGAAGCCAGAAGAGGATGTTGGATCTCCAGGAGCTGGAGTGACAGGTAAATGTGACCTGCCCGGCATGGGTGGTAGAACCAGAATTTTGTGAAAGAGGAGCAAATGCTCTTAACCCCTGAACAATCCCTCCAGTCCAGATGTGAGAATTTAAAAACCTTCAGAGAACCTCAACGAGAAGCAACTCACAAAAATTTAGTAGTAGTGCATCCCCACACGTAATAAAACACACCCGAAATTCCCCCAGGGCGCTCAGGGGCTGGTGGTGTCACGGCCCAGAAAAGAACTTATTTCTACCTCGTGTGCAGATAGCGACACAGTGAACAAAGAATGGGAGACGCTGAAAGGTGAAGGGCGTGGTTATCAGGACTGTCAGCTCAAGCCACCAAAAAAGCAAAGTCAAACACAGTGAGGGACAGATACCACTCCCACCGCTTGGAGATTATAATCAGAGAAAGAGATTGTGAAACAGTGTTGAGGAACCCCGATGCATTGCTTTTGGGGTGCATTTGGAAATAAGATAGCCACTCAAAAAAATTAAACAAGTGATCACAGAACTCAGTAACTCTGCTTTTGAGTATAAACAGAAGATAAATGAGAACTGTGTTCATATAAAAGCTTGTATAAGAATGTTTGTAGTGGAAAGGACCCCAATGTGGTTAATGAGTGAATAAATTAATATAGAATATTATTTCACTATTAAAAAAGCACAAATACATGCTGAAACATACATGAACTTTGAAAATATTATGTTAAGTGAGAGAAACCAGTCAAAAAAGCATGAATTGGCAGGGCATGTTGGCACACACCTCTAATCCCAGCACTCCAGAGGCAGAGGTAGGTGGATCTGTATGAGTTTGAGGCCTAGGCTGGCCAAAACTACATGTGAGAGCCCCTCTAACCAAAAAAAGAAAAAACCATATGATTCCATTTATATGAAATATTCGTATTTACAAATCTTAGGAGACATAAAGCAGCTTAGTGATTGCTTAAGCCTGGGAGATCTGGCAGGACTTCAGGGAAGATTGGTTAAGGAGTGAGTGTGGAATTTCTTTTGGGGGTGACAGAAATATTCACAATCAGTGGTGATAGTTGTACAACCCTGAATACACTGTCATTGGATGTTGATTTGAAGCAGGTGAACTGTGTGGGATACGAATTGTGTCTCAATAAAGGAGCCTGAGCTAAATTTCACATGGTCAAAAATGATCCAGTTGAGAAGCATTAAGAACTGACAACCCAGCTATTAGAAAGGTCGTGTGTAGGCACACATCCACACACCCACTTCCCCATCCCCCAACCCTGCCCTCCACAAATTCAAGGGTCTGTTACTAGCCTTTCCGCATTCAGAGTGTTCAAAACGGCTCTGTCCGGAAGCGTCGACCTCCAGGGAGGGCAAGAAGGGGTCTCCTTTATTACTGTTAGAAACTGTGATGCAGAGCAGTGGAGGCCACCAAGACAGAGCACACACAGTCCTCCTGTGGGTCCCCAAGTCTTTCTGGGATGGGTTAGTCTTGGGTTATGAACTTGATGACCTCTTGACCTGGATTTCACTATTACTGCAAAAGGGAACCTGAGGGGGAATTCATTTTCATTTGTGCCCATTCCCGAGTCCCCTCCAAGAGGCTCACTTCCTCCCTGCCTTGTCCTTGCCTTGGCCGAAGAGTCCAGACGTTCAGCCTCTGGAGGTGGGAAGAGGAAGGAGAGGCTGCCACTGAGCTGTGCTGTCACGCCAGTCTGTGTCTCTGAAAAGTAGGAAAAACCAAGCAGGAACCCGAAAATGGCTTTCTCAAGCCGTCTGTGAAGATGAGACTATTTCCACGTGGTTTCGAATGGAGCTCTGCCATGCCTGGTTGGAGTGGGTGGATGGTGAGTGACCAGCAGCATGATGTTAGAGCTGAGGGACCGTATGACCTGGCTTTCCTTGCCTAGTTCAGAAATCTTCAGGCTGTTCAGTGTGCTGCTCTTGTCAGAAAAGGGCATCTGCCTGGGCCGAGCATTTCCATTTACCCTCTGGCCACAGGATCCTTTTGCCACTTGGCAAAAGATGAAGCCTCAGAAGCCTGCGGCCTCACTGAAATAGCAGGTCTTGATGAAGTCTGATGTCAACACCAAAAGCCCCATTTATGAGGGCAGAAACGAGTGAACCCAGTTCCCATGGAGAGTCAAAGACGCCCCCTAACCTCAAGGGAACTTCCAAGTCTCTCTCAACTCCTTAACCCACCCAGAGGGCCACAGCCCTCCCTGTCAGCTCCAAGGAGACAGGCAAATAGAAAAGGAAACGCCAAGGAGAAAGAGTGCTGCTCAGAGCCCATGCTTCTGGGAGAAGAATCCAGAGAAAGCAGAATGGTCATCTGGAGCTCCTGCTCTCAACACTCCCGGGCTGCTGCCATCGGCCGGGGAGGAGCTGATACTTCCCTTGAACTTGCTTTTGGTCCCTGGTCCCGGGACCCCACAAGCCAGTGTCTCTCCTGAGCATTTCTGAGCCGCCTCTCTGACCGCTCCACCGTCAGCATCTCTCTCCGGTCTCCTCTGTCTGCCTTTTATCCTTCCCATCTATACCTAGGCACTCAGCTGGGCAGATAGGAGGAGGCTGTGTCTTCACGGCATGGTGTGGGCAAGTGTCCGGACCCCTCTGCTTCCTGATACACTGTTCCCTGGGGGTGACAGGCAGACTCCCCGTGAGGGTTGGGGTGAGGCCTGAATGAGAGGTACACATCTAGCCCAAAGCAACTCCATGCCATGTTTGTTGTTGGTTTTGTTTTTCTTTTCCTCTCTTCCTCCCTTCTCTTCCTCCTTTCCGCAATCTTTCCCTCTAGGACCAAGCTTCCATTTCAGCTTGCTTTATAGCCTGGTGTATGCTCATTCCGAGCCGAGGGAAGGGGGAGCCACCTCTTCCTGTCCACCTGTGCGATAGTGTCGGCCACTGCCCTATCCATCCCTGCCCCCTGCTCCGGAAAGAGTCCCAGCTGCTCACACTGGCAGGGACTTCTGCACTCACTGACATCCAGTGTATCATTCATTCCCCAGAGCAGGCCAGTTTCTGGGGAGGAGGCCACTTTAGTTTTCTCTTTGCAGCCTTTTTGAGTTTCTGGTCTAACAAGTGGATGCCTGGTGATTATTGCAAGGACCTGTTGGAATCTTCTCTGAAGATCCCAAGGAAGCAAGCCTAAAAGGATCGGGTTGGGTTTAGTCAGCTCTCAAACTCCTTAAAGAAGAATCCAGCGCCTCACTCTGGTGCCCACACATCACAGCCCAAACTCCAGTCCTGATGATCTGCTCTTGTGGGGAAGTGGAGTCCTCAGGAGACATGGTTACCACCCCCAGGTTGCTGCTCAGAAGGCCCTGGCCCTGCCAGAGAACACTCACCAGCTTTGAGCCAAGGCTGCCTCTCAACACCTAGAGCTTCCTCACCATATGGTAATCCTTGCCAACCTGTGCCAGGCAGCTCACCCTACACCACCCCCTCCCCCCAGCACCTCCCCTGCAGCGCGTGTCTCTGTGACCAACAGAGGTCACCACCCTGTTCTGAACTTTCAGGACAGCTCTCTCACAGGCAGAGGCTTCATACAGCCTTTCTTGTGCCCTGTGCAGTCTTTAGAAATGCAGAGAAGTGGGGGGAGGGAGGGGGAGGGGAGGAGAAAAGAGATTGATTTTCTCTGTCAAATACCCTTAGAAAGCACAGTATAGTACATTCCTGGCTCCTAGCTCCCAGTTCCATGACCTGGAGATTTTTTTTAAGTGTGCTAGTTACTAGAGAAGTATGAGGCCCCTCCATCATAAAAACTGTTCAGCATCTACACCTGTGCCTTCCAGAGGAGAGGAACACCGCTGGGGAGGTGCTGCTCTAAGGGGCTTTACAATACTGTTCCCCACGGGGGGGGTGGGGGGGACCTAGAAATCGATATTCCTAAATGCTCCTTGGACTGCCTTGTGCCCCGGGCATGGTTCTGGGAAGCACGGTTGCAGGGCCTGGGGGAGGTTGGGGCACAAGCAGCGAAGGGGCAAGCAGGAGCCGCAGCCGCGGGTGGCACTCTCCCTGCTTGCTCAGGTTGTCCAGGGGAGGGGGCCGCTGTGTATTAAGTCACTCTCCTCCTCTTCCCCAAGTCCCCGCTTGGGTGGCACGGCAGTATCAGGGGTGGCTTTTCTTGGCGTCAGCTCCCATTTTCTTCCAAGGCACTCTGAGGATGGTTTTTGTGCCCCAGATTGTATCTTTCTGGCTACCAGAAAGCAGTTGGAAAAGAAGAGAAATAAACAGATAAAGAGGCAGGAGTTACATGTTCAAGGCATGTGAGTGATGATGGGTCCCAGGCCTGCCTGGCCCTTCAGGTCCTCTGCTGGGCCCAACAGACCTCCTTCTGCCGTGAGTACAAAACAGCATGTAATTGTCTCATGCTGTGTTGTTCCCCACATCTGCCTTGGCTCTCACTCTCTTGTCTGAATGCCACCTTCAAAAGCTCGAGTAATCACTTCTCTGACAGTTAGCCTAGGAATGTGAACCAAGGCTCACTCCTCTCTGCTCCTGTAACACCCATGGAAATTCCCATTCTGTCCTTCCCAACCCAATTCCATCTACCTCTATTTTAAAACAGTGACTTTTGTGGTGGGAGTGTGTGGGTGTGTGTGAGGTGTAATGTTACATTTCAGAACATTTTACTAAGAATTTGTGCTAAGATTACTAAGAATTGTGCTAATTTACTAAGAATTTAAAATTTTATTTTTAATCGTTTGTGTATATGTCTGTGTGTATGTGCACACTAGTGCAATTTCCCGCAGAGGCCAGAAGAGGGCATCAGATCCCCTGGAACTGGAGTTATAAACGTTTATGAACCACCATGTGAGTACCGGAAACTAAATCAGGTCCTCTGCAGGTAAGTGCTCTTAACTGTGGAGCCTTCGCTCCAGCCCCAGGCTTACTGTTATTCTGAGTGGCTTTTCCTGTCCTACAGTGGTTCTGGCTTTGAGTCTGTAGGCTTTAGAATCCCATTAACCTCTAGTCTTGCCTTCTTGCTAATCCCCTCCTGAACTGAAACTCTACATTGTTTTATCATGAACTGATTGGGAGATTTACTGGCAACTTTCAGAACTCCTCCCCACCCCCCAGATGTAGGCTAAACAGGTAGGTGTTTGAAGACATCTGGTGTGCCAGAGATTGTGATGCTTAAAAGCTTAAAGACAACACTTCAAGGCTATATTCAGGGATCTCAACCAGGAATTCAGCTATGCAGTTGCTCAGCACCACAGCTGACCTAGGAGTACAGGTAAATCAGTGTTCACTTTTCCCACCTCCAGTCATTTAGAATAATCTCCCCTAAAGAGAAGGAAGTAGGGAAAGGATCTGGAAGCTTCTATTGTCGCCTAGCGACAGTAAAAACTTCGGTGATGGTAACAATGGGGGATTGTATTGGTAAGAATGTTTGCAGCATTAAGTAACTAAGCATCCCAACAAGGAAGATTGCTTCCTCACAAAACAAAAAGCCCTGTAATGGGATGACTCCCAGGCAAGTGACATCATGGAGCTCCCAGCCTCTGTCCACCTTTCAGCTTTTCATTGTTAGCCACATCTATCAACTCGTTCCAGGCTATCAACCTCAAGGTCATAAAATGGCAGATATTGTGGTCTTACACACAACACAAAAATGTCAATCCAAAGGAACGCTTTTTCAAAAAGAAAGTCGTCTTTCTCAAAATCCCACAGAAGATCCTTCTTGAGTCTGATTTTTTCAGGACTGCACCTAGTGTTCACGCTTAGTGATCACCAGCAAGATGTTCCAGAGTGGAATCCTCCAGGCTGAGTATTCCACTACGCTAGCTAAGGTGTGCATTTCCCCAGGCTTCCCAGAAAGACTTCTCGGTGTGCTGACGCATCTGATATCGCTACCAGACTAGTGGCCTCAATTCGTAGCTGGAAACAGGTAGGCCCTATGCCTATGAGGAAGCCAAGAACTTTTGGATGAATTTTCCACATCGGTCATTCACTGGCCAAATGTGAGAGGATTGTGTTTGCTTTTCTGAGTCACGCCTAGTTGCTGCTGCCGATGGCTGGGGAACTACTCAGTGAGGTCTAGACTGGTTACACACACACACCCCCACTCGCCCGCCCCTGCCAGGCGCATACCTGTCTGCACTGTGACTCAACCTCTAAAGGGCTGCCCTCCCACCCCACCCCAGTCCTGATAGGCACTCACAGTCCCAATTTAGCCCGTTCTTGACTCTCCATCACCTGAGGTGGAACTGTCAGCCCCAGGGGAAGATATTAAGGGTAGGCTTTTCTAACCTTTAAGTATGTGGCAATGAATTTCCAGAAACACGGGCTACCTTGAGGAAGGAGAGAGATCTCTCCAGTCGGGTGGCTAGTCCTGTCATCGCAAAGCTATATTTTCTCTATCAAGGGCCATTGGTCAAGCTCAAGATGGCAGCGAGGAAGTTCTACATTTAAAGTTTAGTATCACTGTGTCTCTATTGGGCCATAAGGGCTCCACCTCTAGTGGATGAGATTAAGGTACTTCTTACTGGGGTTTTATGCAGCCTTAGGCTCACTTGCCCTCCTGTCTCCCATCATGTGAAGACTGAGTATTCTTTCCCTCGGGATGATGCAGCAATGAGACGCCATCTTGGAAATGGAGAGCAGACCTCAACAGACAAGCAAGTCTGTCAACGCCATGACCAAGATTTTCTAGCCTACACAACTGTGAAGAAACCCTTCTCTATTCTTTATAAACTGCCAGGCCACAGATATTATGGTATAGCAGCACTATGACATCATGTTCCTAAAAGGAAGAGCATCTATGAAAGGGAGATAGTACACCTGAAAATCATTCGAATGCCTACAACTCTGGGCTATCTTTTCCTGCCTATACTTTAATTTTTCTATCCCAATGTGTATGTTACTATACTGATAAGCAATATATTTTAAAATTCAAAGGATCATTCTCAACCATCTTGTATTAGTCATGTCCTGGGCTTGGCTAACTTACACATGGCTCCCTGCTTCAAGAACTACAGAAAGACTGTTCTAAGACTGGGTACCTGGTGACGAGCATCTCCTTCTGCCGGGGTCTGGTAACTCATGAGGTGTGAGAAGTCTGCCCACCACAGTAGTGGTGACCATCAGGCTGAGAAGCTCCCTGTGGAACAAAAGAGAGAAGGATGGCTGATAAGAAGGACCAGAGACGGAACAAGAGAAAACACAGGAAGAAAGAAAAAGACGAGTTTACAATGTTGCCTTTGACTGGGGAATGCTTGCTGCCTCCTGAACCAATGCTACCCCACAGACAAGCTTGCGGCCATTCCAACTCCTGAGAATACCTCCAAGCAAGTCTATGTCTCCCAGTGAAGACAACAGAACCACCAGTTCTCTGAACATTGTCTTCCCAGGTGTACTATTAACATCTCCAGGACAGGCAGCCTGCTTCCCACATCAAACTTGTGAAGCTCAAATCTGGACACATCGTAACGATTCGTTGAATGATTTGTCATTGATTTCTTTAGTCTAAACTGCTGAGTGTATGTGTGGGGTGTGCCAGTTATACTTCTAAGCCCTGGAGTGTGATTCATCAGTGAACAAACAGGTTAGGAAACCTCTGCTTTCTATTCATCGTAGCTGAGTTACAGAAGCAGCCCTGTGCCTATAATCTGTTGACTAGCTAAAGAAAATAAAATGTGATACACACACACACACACACACACACACACACACACGTGTTACTTGGCCATAAAGTAGAATGAAGTCATGCTGTGAGCAGAAAATGAATGGAACTAGACATCAGTATGTTGATTGAAATCAGTCAGACACGGAAAGATGACTAGGACTTGTTTTTTTCCTATATATGTATCAGATCACGGCCCTGCTGTTTTAAGATATGGGTCACTCTCAGTGGCCAGATCCTATAACGTGAGGAAATCAGGCCATGCCCCCTTCAGCTGTCTATTTAGGACAGAGAGTTAAGAAGTCATGCTGTGCTGTGGCTCCACAGACGCTAATTTCTGGTCCTACCTACTACCTGGCTCCTCCGTGCTCTTTGTAACACATGCGAAGCTGTTTGAGCTAAATCATGTGGTGTGGAACTTCCTACTACCCCCTGAAAGGATACAACAGTTAGATATTTTCCTTTGTCCCAAGGATTTTTCTGAAGAGTCTCCTCTGGGCCTCCACCTATGCCCTTCCCCGTTATCCAGACCATGGCAGCTAACTCTTTTTTCCTTTAAGCTATCCCTCTTAATGAAATTCCCTCCACATTTTATTTTTAAATATTTTTTATTTTATTTTTTGTGTATATGTGGGTGAGAGAGTGTATGTATGTGTACCATGTACATGCAGGAACCTGAAGAGGTCAGAAGGGTCATCAGGTCCCCTGGAACTTGAGTTACAAATGGTTAAAACTCCATGAGGATTCTAGGAACCAAACTGAGGTCCACTTAAAGAAACAGTAAGTACTTTCACACACACACACACACACACACACACACACACACACACACCCCAAAGAGTTTACTTGGGCTTACAGTTTCAGACAATTAGAGTCTATGTCCATCATGCAGGGCAGTATGGCAGCAGGCAGGCAGATACGGTATTGGAACAGTAGTCAAGAGCTCACACCTTAAGACACAACCACCAGGTAAAGAGAGAAAGGGGGGGGGGGTTCACTGGGAATGATGTGGCATTTTGAAACCTCAAATCCCACCCTCAAGGTCGTATCTCCCCATCCTCCCCAAGCAGTTCCACCAAGTGGGGACCAAGCATTCAAATATGTGAGGCCATTCTCATTGAAATCACATGGAGTTGATCCACCGGTAACGTCAAAGCTATCAAAAATCAATCATTTCCAAAGACCATCAGCTGCAAGACAGCCCTTAACACAGAGTCACTGGGAGATGTTTCTTATCCAAACTCATCTTCTAAAGGTGCCTAGGAAATGAAGCCGAGGAGTCCCTTCCAAGGGCCTAGAGTAGTGTCGGCACTTAAGCACTCTCAGCTGGATCTCTCCCCTTGGAATAGTAAGAAACACTATTGACAGGGTCTCAATATGTAGCCCAGGCTTGCCTTGCAACTTAAGATGTAGCCTAAGCTGGCCTCAAACTCACAGTGATCCTCTTACCTCTGCTTTCCAAGTACTGGGATTACAGGCATGTGCCACCATCAGTTCATAATTTTTTATTAGGTGAATTGATTGAACCAAAATTCCTTGCTTTATTATTTTCACTTTAACACCAGGCAAGGGACAAAGAACAGTGTTCCACTTCCCAAGGGAAAACAGCCAGTCTCAAATTTAAGAGCAAATTTAAGTACACCAAAATCTTAAACATTTTTAAAAATTTACAGATTTTCTTATAGTTCTTTTAGATTTATTTACTTTTATTTATTTTAAGTATACGAAAGTTTTTCCTGCAAGTATTTATGTGTACTACATGTATGCCTGGTATCCTTGGAGGTCAGAAGAAGACATCAGGTCCCCTAGACCTGGAGGTATGGATGGTTGTGAGCAACTATGTGGGTGCTGGGAACCAAACCTGGTCCTTTGCAAGACAGCAAGTGCTCTTCACCACTGAGCCATATGTTTTTATATCGACTGGTTTTATATCAACTTGACACAAGCTAGAGTCATCAGAGGAGAAGGAACCTCAGCTGAGGAAATGCCTCTGTAATATCCAGCTGTAAGGCATTTTCTCAATTAGTAATCCATATGGGAGGACCCAGCCCATTGAGGGTGGTGCCAGCCCTGGGCTGGTGGTCCTGGGTTCTATAAGAAAACAGGCTGAGCAAGCCAGGGGAAGCAAGCCAGTAAGCAGCACCCCTTCATAGTCTGTATCAGTTCCTGCCTCCAGGACCCTACCCTGTTTGAGTTCCTGTCCTAACTTCAATAATGAACAGCAATATGGAAGTATAAACCCAATAAACGCTTTTCTCCCTAACTTGCTTTTTGGTCGTGGTGTTTCGTTGCAGCAATAGAAACCCTAACTGAGATACCATTTATCTGGTGTCTAGATGCATTTATTTTTATTTTATGTATAGGAGTGTTTTGTCTGTAGGCTTGTGGCCAGTGTCTGATACACATGTAGGTGTATCATGTGTGTGCCTGTGGAGGTCAGAAAAGGCACTGGACCCCCTCGAGTTAGAGTTACAGATGGTTGTGAGCTGCCATGTGGATGCTGGGAGTTGAACCTGCGTCCTCTGCAGGAGCATCAAGTGCTCTTAATTGCTAAGTCACCGCTCCAGCCTTCTTTTCTTTCCTTTTCTTCTTTCTTTCTTTTTCATTATTTAAAACAAATTTAAAGTTTAAATATATTTTGATCCTATTCTTCCCCTCCCCTGAGTGCAAATTCTCATTAAGTGCTGAGTTACCTGTCCAGCCTCCCCTCCACAGTTTAAAAAGAAACCTCCCTTTCCCCTTTAGGGCCTCCTAATGTTGTCACTGCTACAATACAATACAACACCACACAACACAACACAACACAATACAACACAACACAACACAACACAACACAACACAACATACTGTCTTTTTTTTTAAGATTTACTTATTATATATACAATGTTAGAAGAGGACACCAGATCTCATTACAGATGGCTGTGAGTCACCATGTAGTTGCTGGGAATTGAACTCAGGACTTCTGGGAGATCAGTCAATGCTCTTAACCTCTGAGCCATCTCTCCAGCCCTTACACTGTCTATTTTTAATGCTCTCCCATCTCAGGGGCTGATGATCACGGTTTCCACGTTTTCAATGCCCTCACTTCTAATAACACTCATTTCCAAAGGGTGATTTAGCATCAGATTCCTTTCCAAACCCATTGCTGCTGCTCTCTCTCTCTCTTTCTCTTTTCAATACCACGAACTCTAAAAACAAAGCTTTTTTAAAGATGACCTAAATGTAGATGAGGCGTGAGCAGAGAAAGGAAAGAGAGGAGACAAACGACAATACATATGTGTATAGGATCACCACAGAGAGAAACCGCTGGTGTGTATAGCTGACAATAAAAAAGTGAAATCAAGAAATTCATTCATGTGACATGGAAACAGCAAAATATAATCAACTCAGTCTGTAGTGGGTAGCCATTCCAGCTTTGATCTGGAACTTCCAACCCCCATTGAGGCTTCGGTAACTGTCACGCCTACAAGGCGGGGCCAAGAGAGGACCCTGAAGACCTGAGATCCGAGATTGGATGAGCCAGAGAACACCGCTGGACTGCGCCACACCTTTCCCAGACCCTGTTACCTATCCCTTCACTTGTAAGTTACCCCACAAAATAAACCTCCATTTTAACTACGTGGAGTTGCCTTAATAATTTCACCAATATCAGTCTGTGACATGTTAGCTCAAGAAGTGCATGAGAGAACTAATGAGAAGTCCGGAGCTGAGGGTAAGGCGAGGACCTTATGAATGGCACCGCTAGAGAGAGGCCTCCTTAAGAAAGGAACAACTGAGCAGAGTGCCAGAGGAAGTGGGGAACCACCACACTGCTGTCTGGTGCCCGTGCTCCCCAGACAGAAGAAATCATTGAAGATGACTATAGGCTATGGGAGCCTGGTGGATTCACAATGGCCCCATGTGGTATTGTGTTCCCCAAAATATTGTGTACCTTAATAAACTTATCTGGGGTCAGAAACAGAACAGCCACAATATTAAACAGAGGTTAGGCAGTGGTAGCACATGCCTTTAATCCTAGCATTCCAGAGGCAGAAATCCATGTGTTCAAGGATACTCCCAAGCATGGTGAGTCACGCCTTTAATCCCAGAAAGCAAGCCTTCAATCCCAGGGAGTGGTGGTAGAAAGTAGAAAGGTATATAAGGCATTTGGCCTGGAGAAGCATTTGGCCTGGTTAAGCATGTGGCTGGTTAAGATTTCAGGCTTCTAGCAGCAGTTCAGCTGAGACCCATTCTGGATTAGGACTCAGAGGCCTCCAGTCTGAGGAAGCAAGACCAGCTGAGGATCCGGCGAGGTGAGGTAGCTGTGGCTTATTCTGTCTCTCTGACCTTCCAGTGTTCAACCCAATACCTGCCTCAGGTTTGATTTTATTAATAAGAACTTTTAAGATTCATGCTACAGCCCCACGTGGCTGGAGTGGAGTAGGCAAGGGGAAGGAGGTCTGGAGAAAAGAACTCTTTGTCTAAGACTGACATGAATCATGTTGAATCTGCTGAGAGGTCCAGGGAGGCTCAATAAAGGTCAGGGGTCATGGGAGGGACCTCCTGATATGAAGACTAGAAAGTAAAGCCCGGGCATTTGTTTTGGTCCTATCTTTAGAGGAGGGCAGAGAGGGGTGGGAAGGGCCAGAATTAGTGTAGTTAGATCACAGGGTCACAGACCTTTCTGGCATACCGTGACTCATGCTGCTTTTAGACAATAGGCCATTTCCAAAGCCTCTGCCTGGATGAATCTTCTTAACCAACTCCCACCTTTCATGCATTCTGACTACTCACCAATTGTCTGAAACAGTCCAAAGAACCACATTGTCCTCTTGAGATGCTCTTATCAGGTCTTCGACAGCTTTAGACGAAATTGCAAAAGTCCCTTTTAAAACCAACCCACACATTTTTTCAGAAGTGAAAGACAATTTCCCCATAGCCTTGGGAAGGAGCAGGCCAGAGAAGAGAGGGAGGTAGTGTGGAAGGCTCTTGGGCTAAAGCTGCCCTTGGATTGAGAGTTGGAAGGAACCTCAGAAGAATGACTAGGGACTTTCTAGGCCACAAATCACCAAAAGGACGCATTATTAAACAATGGTTGGTGGCCCTCTAGATTATCATCCTCTCAAACCTCCTAACACGTTCCTGGTAGAAACTCATTCCCTTGAAAAACTGGCTTGCCCAGGCTGGCAATCTACTTTCTATGAAGTCAAGAGCCAGCCTGCTTCCCCATCTCTACCCAGGACCAGCTGAACTCTGCTAATCAAAGACCAGACAGCTTGGAAACATCTATTCCCCACATCTTGCTGTGTCAGAGTATTTTGAACATGGATTAATAAGAGAGAGAAAATAAAACTCTGAAGCATGCCAGGAATTGAGCTGTTGAGTTTCTGAGTCAGCCAGTGTTCGAACTAATGTCTGCCAACATATGTGTGACAGCTTGAGGTCACCATCAAGGACCTGAGCTCGGTGGTGACAGACTTCATTGGAATTACTGGAATTTTCAGGCCCTGTTGTGTGGACCTACTTCACAGGAGAGTCTGATAAAAAAAGATGCCAGAGTGATTGCCCAAATTCCAGCCCTGTCCTTTCTTCCCTGACCGAACTTACTAGTCCCCCGGCAAGTCTGACATCTTTAATGTCCAATAAGCTGCTTTTATGACCCCTCCATGAATGTGAGTTCAGTAGGAGAGAGGATTTAGTGAGATTTTAGTGAGATATTTGCTGAACAGCTGGCCCATAGTCACTGCACAGTGGGAAGTGGCCGTTCCTGCAATCTTAGGAACAGGGTATAGGGAACATTTTTCTCAACCTATCATCCCTTGACCTGGCAGGTAAGGAAACCTGAGGAGTAATGAAAAGATGGTTCTAAACTTCACAGTCTTCTAAAAGAATCTCACTGGTCCATGCTAAGTTCATGCAATGGCATTTTTTTTTTTTTTTTTTGTGGTTTACTTAATTGGGTCACAAGTTGTCCGGATATCTATTCAAATAGTATTCTGGGTATTTCTGTAAAGATGTTTTTGGATAAGACAAACATTTTAGCTGATAGAAAGTAAAGGAGATTGCTATCCTTGATAGGAGTGGTCCTCATCCAATCAGTTCAAAACCTAAACAGAATAAAAAGGTTCACCATTCCCTGGATAGGAGAAAACAATCCATTGCTACTGAATTGAGGCATACACACACACACACACACACACACACACACACACACACACACACCCTGTGCATACACACACCCTGCACACACACATACACACTGAACACATACACCCTTCACACACACACACACACACACACACACACACACACACACACACAAACACACACACACACACGTTTAGAAGAATAAATGATTGAGGGGAAGCCTGAAAACATCCATATCTTCAAATGAAACAAGACAGAAAGGTTAAGAAAAAAATCATCTGTGGTCATTGAACAAAATCAGTGTATTGATGAGGTTGCTGGTCAGTGGCTCCAAACTCTACTGAATGGGGGCTTCAAAAAAAGCAGTATAGGATTTGGAGTAGAAGTAGAGAAGAGGTTCCTCTTCTCCAGAAGCCAAGAAAGCAGCCTTCATACGGGTAGAATTGTGTTAGCTTTGACAGAAGACAGTAGCTCATCTAGGAGGAAGGTTTTCCTTGCCAAACCCTACTCATCTCTGCTGTGGGATGTCTTTCTGTAGGCTGTGAATATATGTTGCTCTGATTAGTTGATAAATAAAGCTTCATTGGCCTATGGCAAGGCAGCTTAGAGGTAGGTAGAAATCCAAGATGATAGACAGGAAGAGAAAGGAAAGGCAGAGAGTCACCAGCCTGCCACCCAAGGAACAACATGCCAGCAGACTGGTAAGCCAAGGAACATGTGGCAAAACATAGATTAATAGAAATGGGTTAATTGAAGTTATAAGAGGTAGCTAGCAAGAAGCCTGCCACATGCCATGCAATTGGTAATTAATATAAGTCTCTGTGTGATTATTTGGGTCTGAGTGGCTGCAGGACTGAGTGGGACACAGGAAAACTTCCAACTACAGGTCTCCATTACAAGTAAACCAAACATACAGAGTAGTTTCAACCATCATGGCTCAGTTATTCTAGGCAGTTCTGTCTGGTGACATGAACTACTGTCAGCTCAGGACTGTGTTGAGGCTTGCTATTTGGTTTATTGATTTCATTTCCCTGAATATGCTAGCCTCTTCCAAAATGGCCATAGACAACTTTCACCAATGAAAGGGGTTTATAAATGCCAACAAAAGATACCAAAGGTATCTCAAATCTACCACCGAACATGTGATTTCTCCCAAATTATATGTTCCCACAGTGGCTTACATCTAAAAGCCCTGTTGCCATTTGAGATGAAAACCCCATTCTACTGGAGAGACAGATCTCTATAGACTAGAAGCAAGACCTAAGCAAAGCGAGGCCAAAGATATGAGTTCTTCAAAGCTCCCACAAGCCAGTGTTCTTGGTCACAAAATCTGAAAAGAAATCCTAGCAAATCCAGGTTCTGTGCAACCCCTGGATTTGAGGTTCACAGGACACCTGAAGTGGCTTCTCACCACAAATGCATCACAGGAAAGGAAGCATTTCCTTTTTGTAGTAAG
>CABHPQ010169243.1:0-48390 GCA_902168405.1 Peromyscus aztecus
GTCAGGCAGAAGGATTCATTTGGAGGAAGCTGCCCTCCAGAACCTAAGAACAAGCGTGCAGAGCCCTGAGGACCCTCCCTACACCAGATGCTAACACAACAGGCAGACAGGCTGTCCCCAGACCACTTTTGACAAGCGAGCCTCATCCATCTTGTGCCCTGAGACCTGGCTGTGCTTTTCCCAGAGCCTGTTAGTGGAGCATCCTTCTCCTCTATGGAGATGTGTGTCCTTGTGGCATCAGAAGGCCAGCTCTCTAAGACAAGGTCATCGGCTGCTCTAGAGGTGCAATCTTAATTAGCCGAGTGAAGAGAAATGGCTAGACCTTGGGGCAGTGAGAGGGCAAGGGATAGTCACAAGATACACGTACTGGTACCGGTGCCTGCAGACACTATGGGGAGCCAACCAACTCCTCCAGGAAATGATTTCTGGGCCCTCCCTAGGTAGGCCACCCAGCACATGTCAAGAAACTAGACATCATGCTTATAGGTGTCCAATGCACATCAACGAGGTCAGATGGCATTTTGCAAAGGTCCTTCTGAAGCCACACTTAGAGTGCATTTGAAGCAGTACAGTGCCCCTAGGATCTAGTAGTGCTGGATTTGTGCTCTCAGTAACTCTGGCTGGCAGGGAGTGAACAGATATGTCTTACCTGGAAAGAGCTGTGGAGCTAGCCAGGCAGGCTGCTGTGGCTGTGGAGAGAGGGGGTTCCCAGTGACGACTTTCTTTTCTTTCTCTGCTTCCTGAGTAGGGATGCAATGTGAAGGATGCATGCCGCCATTCCTTCCTGGCCTGCTGCCACATCTCCCCAGCCATTAGGGTCTGTAATTCTCTGGCATAAATCCTTTGCCTTAAGTTACTTTCATCCATGTATCTTAACAAAGCAACAAGAAAGTCACAGAGGCAGGTGCTGAGCGCACACACTGGTGAATTGTGAAATAGAGCGCTGGTAGACGTGCCCAGACTGCCCCAGGCCACTGACCTATAGACTCCCCTGCCTTGTTCTGCATTCCCACTCATCATAAGCACCTTGAGACAGATGCTCTTCAAACTCTGTCCTCCTTTCAGCTAAGCCTCTCAGAATCTGGATGCGTGTGTAGAAGCATGATGCAGGTCCTTTATCTGAGATGCTTGAAAGACCAGAAGTATTTCTGATTTTTAGACTTTTTGTGATTCAGGAATATTCTCTCAGCCATGAGACCCAGGTAAATGTAAGATTTATGTGTTTCATATATACTTTATACACACAGCCTGCATCTCGTGATTTTAATATTGAGTACTTTGAATGTTAGATTAATATTTGATATCTATACCTTATATTCGTATTCAATATTCTAATGTGATCTTTTAGTCTTCTAATAATTTGATGCATGAAACAGTTTCAGGGCGCAGCATTTTCTATTGATGGTATTGTGTCAGCATTCAAAAAGTTTCAGGCTTTGGAAGTTCTGGAATTTGTGTTTTGTATTAGGAATGTTCCACCTGTCACATTTTAAGGTCTTAGGTACATCCAGCCGTCTACCTTCTAAAATGTTTATATTGCCAAAGTACATATCTCTCAGCTGTGCATATTCCTTCTCTGAACTTTTGGTTCACTTGTCAGAGAATTAAACCCAGGACTAGAAATGTGGTCCGGGGGTCAGAGGCATTGCTGCCCAAGTATGAGAACCCAGATCTGATTCCCTAGCACACATGTAAAAAGCCAGGCATGACCATGGGTGTGTCTGTAACCCCAGTGCTGTGGAAGCAGAGAGGAAGATCACTGGGACTTGCAAGTGGACACTCAGTTCCAGTTTCAGTGAGAGACTCTGCCTCAAGGAATAAAGTGGAGAGCAGGACACCAATATTCTCCTCTGTACTCTGCAAATTCACACACCCAACACATGAATGTGTGTATACCCCTCACACACACCAAAAGAAGAAAAAACAGAAGCACCAAATGGCATTCTCCACACACTTCCTATGTACAGCCCTTCCCTCTGGCTGTGTCTTTCCCCAAAAGAACTAACTCTATAGCATCCATAGGGGAGCCCAGAGTAAATCAGCACAGGCCACCATGGGCATGCAGTGATCCTTGTGGGGACTCCAAGTAGTTACTCAAACAGCTCCAGAATTTCAGAACAGAGCATGAGGGGCTGCCCAGATTTCTGACAGCAAAGACAGGATGAATAAGCCAGATAGCACCCCAGCTTTCTCATAAATAGGATGCATGTAAACCCACACAAAGGTATGTGCGGGCACAGAGCCTATAATCAGGCACATCCAACCCACAGCTGTACACACTCAAGATAGCTGTAAATGCAGCCCAACACAAAAACATAAGCTTATAAGATCATGTGATTTTGTGTGTGTGGTTAGTAATTAACAATGTGAGCTTCAAAGGAGACCATTAACAAAAGTAGAAAGTAACCCAGAACTTGTCGGCCAAATGTGTAAATAATATTTGGGGAGATGGAGCGATAGCTCAGGTGCTTGGTACTTATGCAGAAGATCTGAGTTTGATGGTAATTCCATTTCCAGATCTGATGTCTTCTTCTGGCCTCTTCAGGTATACACACACACACACACACACACACACACACACACAAATAAAAAAAATATTATTTCTTCTAATTTTCAAGATTATAATATGATTTCCCCCTTCTCTGTCCTCCATCCAAATTCTTTCATAAACCCCTCCTACTCTTTCAAATTTATGGTTTATTTTTCATTGATTGTTGTTCCATACCTGTGTGTGTGTGTGTGTGTGTGTGTGTGTGTGTGTGTGTATAACATGTTTTTTTCTAAATATATAAAATACAACATGCTGTTACTTGTATGTGTGTATTTTCAGGGCTGACCATTTGGTATTAGACAACATTGTTGTGCTCTTCCCTCAATTCAAAGAGACAGCTAAGAATCAAATTAAAATGGTTGGAGGACTTCCATAGATGTTTCTGACAGAAAAATATGCCAGTAGTGTATGATCACATGAAAAGACGTCCATCCATTGTGTTGGTTCCTTTTCTGTTGCTGTGATAAACACCACGAAGAAGGTAACTTCTAGAAGGAAGAGTTTATTTGGGCTTATAGTTCCAGAGGGGTGAGAGTCCATCACAACAAGGAAAACAGCAGACAGCTAAGAACTCACATCTCAAACCTCAAGCAGGAAGCAGAGATAGCCAACTCAAAAGAAACTCTCAAAGCCCACTTCCTCCAATAAGGCCACACCTCCTAAGCCTCCCAAACAGTGCCATCAACTGGGGACCAAGTATTAAATTCCTGCAACAATGGGAGACATCTCATTTAAACCACCACATGTGTTGATGTCACAGAAATGCAAATCAAATCCACACTGAGCAGTACAAGCCACTCCCTGGGATGCCTAAAGTAAAAAGGATGGGCAAGTGTTGGTACAGATTCAGAGAAATTCAGGTCCTCATGTTCTGCTGGAGGGAATATTGAAGTGGGAAAGCACTTGAAAAAAACCTGTAGGCTCTTCGAAAAGTTCAGTGGTCACTACATGATCCAACAGCTCCACCAGAAAACAGCCATATTACCTTAAACACAAATGTTCAGAGGAGGATTATTCATAATAGCCAAAAAGTAGTAAGGACACAAACACCCATAAATTGACAAATGGTATTTTTAATTTATGCTTTTTATTTATTCTTTAAAAACTCCATACCTGTATACAATGTATCTTGATCATATCCATTACCCACCTCTAACTACCCCATGGGCCCCTCCAAACTCCTAAGTTCATATCCCTTCTAAAATTGTTTTTAATAATACACTGAGTCTAGTTAGTGACCCTTACATGTGCGTGAGTGTGGACCCACTGTAGTAGGATAGGCCCATAGGGTCAAGGAAATTGGCTCAAACCAATGCCAAAACATGCACATAACAAACTTCCTTATGAGTCAACCTGGAGTCTGCCTGAGGGCCTAGCAACAGGAACTGTCAGAGTTCCTGGTCACTGTCCGAGTTCCTAATTATGTGGAGTCTGCCTCAGTGCCTAGCAACAAGTGCTGTCAGAGTTCCTGATGGTACCTAGCCAATGAGGGAAAACCACGCAATGCCACCAGGTTGGGACACAGTTTTGGTGATGGGAGAAGGGTATATAAGGCTTTCCCCATTATTGAATAAACGAGTCTGCTGTTTGCCTTCAACTGACTCCTGGGATCTGTGTTGTTGACACCACACCTTCTCACCCCTTCCCCTGAGGAAGCTATTAGGATCCAGCAAAAGACCCACCATTCACTAGAGCACAGGTAGCATGTACAGTGACCCCAGCATCTGTCTACTGCTTACCGCTCCTCAGCTAGAGGTGGGGCTTTAGGACTCCTTCCCACCTCCATGCTGGAATCTTACCTAGGTCCTGTATAACTCACCACAGGTGTTATGAGTTCATAGTGTAATGACCATGTCATGTCCCAGAAGGCAGTATTCCATAGCCCCACCCCCTTCCTCCACCTCTTATATCCTTTCTAACTCTCTTCCTTTATGCTCCCTGAGCCTTGTGACTTGGGGGATTCCGAGAATAAGTGACTGCGAATGCTCAGCCATAGAAGAAACAGATGGATTCTTAAAACTATGTATTTATGCAATGAAATGTCATCTCAGTTCTGTGTTGTGCTGTCTGTCTACTGAGTGGCTTCCATGCACAGGAGCAGCTCTTGGCACTGGGAATAAAAAACTGAACACACAGCCTTCACAGATACCCACCCCACTCCTGAGGCTTTCCTGCTAACACAAGACAGACTTGAGAAGCACCTATGTGCACATAAATACCTGTGTCACTCATTGCAAGGTGCTGGGATGGTGAGAAGGCTTAGCTGGTAGAGGCACTGGCCCTTACAGGTGAGTAACTAGGCTCATGCCTCATCTCAGTCATTCCCAGAAAGGGCTTCCTCAGAAGAGCCAACTGCCGTCTCCCAAAAACAGGTCTACCATAGCAGCTGAAGTGTTTACTTGGAGTCCTCCCCTCAAAAATGCTCTAGGTCCTTTGTATCAAGGGCTCAGATGAAGAAAAAGTTAATGTTCTCTGGATGTCAGTATGGACTTAGGGAAAAATTCTAAGGGCTATTTCTAGATACATTGTCTTATATTCATAGCTTAATGTTTCTTTTTCTTCCATTTCTTATCTATATTAAGAAGTCAGTCTTTATGAAATTATGTGAAACGCCTGGGTTCTGTGATGATTTTTATAGTGATAGTGAATTTGACAGGACCTAGAATTCTCTGGGAGAGGAGCCCCTCAGCAAACCTGTGATGGATTATCTAGATTATATTAGTTTTTGGGCATCACTGTGGTTACGTTACCTGGAGTGGGAAAACACACCTTGGATATAGACAGGACCATTCCATGGGCTGAAGTCTTGGACTGAATACAGAGGAGAAAGGGGGCTGAGCAGTAACATCCATCTCTGGCTGCTTGCTGTCTGCGGATGCAATGCAATCAGCTACCTCATGATGTAATGATGGCATCCCTAGAACCTAGAACTGTGAGCCCAAATTAACAGTTCCCACCTGAAATCTGCTTTTTGCTGAGTATTTCATCACAGCAATGAGACAAGTGGCTAATGCAAGTTCCAACTCCCTATGAATGATCAACAAATTGTGTGTGTATATGAGTGTATCATGCATGTGAAGGTCAGAGGAAAACCCAGTGTGTGTTTGGTCATGATGGTGATGGTAATCTTGCTGCTATGATTTGCTTTCTGTTCCAGGTAAGTTTCTGTTGCCCTTAAGACTGGCACCATGTGCAGATCAGAGCAAGGTCTGTATTCTACCTTTGGACCTCCTAAAGCATCCTGTATCATGGGTTTGATCTTGGCACCACATAAAAAGAGAGAACCCTGTTCATTCTTTTTCCTCTCCATAGGCAGGCCTTTGGTTCTATGTGGAGTGTTAATGAAACACTGTAGATGTAAAAAATTAAATGATTTACCTGAGCAAGGAACAACTTACAAGTTGTGAATCCCTCAGAATCAGATTGAGTTGAGAGCAGCCCTAAGGCTTCAGAACAGCTGTACACTGTTTAGAGCCAGCGAGGAGAAAACAGTGCATGGAGAGCTCAAGTGAGCACAATGACTGACTTGCCAATATGTGGCATGGCAGTACTTGACGGTCGCTGAAATAGGTGACTGCCTATGGATCAAGGCATGGCAGCTGAGACTTGTTGCAAGGATACCTTTCAGTCTATTTACACACCAAGTTAGACTACAGTTTAGTCATTCAAGATAAACAACTTTGGGGCAAACTGGAAATAACTATAGAGACAACTCTAACACAAGTTTGATCCCAATTCACAAGATCTGGACGTCCACACTCTCCTTCTACTCACCAACATCAGTTCAGGCAGGGATGAAGCAGGAGACCTGTGCTAAATGAGGTGCCAGACAGGCCTCTGGCAGATCGTATCTCATGCCACACTTCTGTTGCATTTCCATGTGGTCAAAGTAACTTCATCATCTCTCTTCCCTGTGTGCAACTTAATTTCTTATCTGTGACTGTGGGTGTGTGTACTCACGCATGGAAATATGTGAAGATTCATATGTGTGTGGGTGTGAGTATATGTGTGTGTCATGCATGTGAAGGTCAGAGGACAACCTTAGGTGTCATTCCTCATATGTCACCTACCATGCTTTCAAGGTAGTCTCTCACTTTTGCTTAGAGCTAATTAATCTAGGCTGCCTAGCAGAAACTCCTAAGGATCCACCTGTCTCCATTGCCCTAGCATTGGTATGACAAGTGTGTAACACCGGGGTCAGCCTGTTCTATGTGGTTCTAGGAATGAAACTCGAATCCTTGTGTATGCAAAGCAAGCACTTCACCAACGAAGCAACTCCCCAGTCCCCTGACTGTGATTTCACGCACCACACAATAAAGATGCTACGTCTCCAATCTTGTAAGAAAAATGGAAACTCAAGTTCCTCACCCGTGCAGGAATATGACCCTGGGGCTTGCTGGCCAGCCAGCCTAGCATTCTTGGCAAGTTCCAGGTCAGTGAGAGACTGTCTCAGAGAACAAAGATGGAGAATGTCACGTTGGGCTCCATTTATCACAGCACGGATGTGTGGGTTCATGTGGATCCATTGAATGAAAATTCAGAGGCACCTTAAGAATGAATCTAGTCTTTCCAAGCTGCAGGGGAATCCAGCCTCTCGGGATTGATTTGACAAGTGCATGAAACATATGTCAACTTGACAAGGATCTAGAATTACGTAGGACACAGACCCTGGCCTGTCTGCAGCGACTTTCTAGATTAGGTTAACTGAGATGAAAGAATATACCCTAAGTCTGAATGCCACCAGCCCAGGGGCTGGGGTCCCAAACTTAATAAAGGAAGGAGTAAGCTAAGCGCCAGCTCTCACTTCATGCTTCTTCCCGCCGGGGTGCGGTGTGATCATCTGCGTCAAGGTCCTGCTACCGTGACTTCCACCGGGACTGACCTTCACACTGAGAGCAAAAGTAAACCCTTTGTTCTCTAAGCTGATTTTGTCAGGCATTTTGTTGCAGCAATGAGACAAGTAACTCATGGAGAGGAAGCTCACCTGACTTTCCTGTGGCTCTCAGAGGCAAGAGGAAAACCAGGATTCACTCTCAGTGAAGGCTTCCCACTGCATAACCCTAGGATGTTCAACCATGAACAATTCAAAGGTCAATGCGCTGCTCTGGATGATCATTGGGAGGAAGATAATTAGTATCAGAAAAGTCTGAAAGAGTGTGGAAGAAAACTTGCCCAAGGATATTACAGCCGATGTAACAGGTAGAAATGTCCCAGTAACTGGACACACCTCCATCTGAAGAAATCAGGCCAAGAGAGACAGCAACCACAACGTGATGGAAGGTGTATTTCACGTGAGCCCTTTATACCTGAGAAAAACTGTCAAAATGTGAGTCATGAGACAAAGATTGAGGGAATTAGTTAAAAAGAGAATAAAAACAAACAAACAAAAAAAACCCAAAAAAACCAGAGGGACCGAAGCAATGCAACTAACCACACAAGTCAAATAACAAGAACCAAAGAACAAAGAGCTGCAGACACAGAGACAGGCAGGCAAGGAATAGATGAGAGGGGGTGGGGGTGGGGGGCATGGGAAAGCCAAGAGACCATCAGTCGGTGTCCTTGAATGGAAATCCCACAAAGAAGGAAAGGATATATTTAGAGATAAAATTGAAGGAAAGGTTCATGAATGAAAGACTCCAAATTGAAACAGATCTAAAAGGCGCTCCGTCTTCTGGAAAATTCTACACAGAGCCGTTGCCATTGCGATATGTCTTGGCTAAGTTAATAAGCGGTAGGGATTAAAGAGGCCATTGTGGAGACTGGGGGGGTAAAATAATAGATCAGAGGCTGCCTCCGCGTAGGGTAGCGAATGAGAAGAGCCGGGATAACAAAGACTAGACGGTGGCAGAGAGAGAAAGGGGGGGGTAGAATATGAAACCCTGCAGGGGGTGACAGGACAGATGAAATGTGCCGAGAAGCAGAAGGGCTGTGCCCTGAAAAGAAGGAGGCTGCTCTGGCAGTGGCTATGCAGCGCCCTGGTGGGGGTGGGGAGCAGAAGCCCCACCTACAGGGTTAAAAGAGACCCGTGTCCTACCTGTGGGACAAGCCAGCAGGTCTATGTCCTGGATCCAGCTGGAGGTTTTGGTGAAACGGTAACTCCTCTGCCATGAAGAGTCAGCAATGAAGAGTGGGTTTTTTGTTTGTTTGTTTGTTTTTTTGGCACGCTCCATGGCTCTGAGCTTGAGACCGGGTGTCCTATTGAGAGGGACCCTATTGTTCAAGACTGAGCTGCTATGAAGGCTTGACAAGAGGGAGAGTGACCCAATGAACTAATGAGCTGAAGAGAAGCTGGTGTAGCCCCAGGTGAGAGAACAGCAGCAGAGGGTAGGTTACAGAAGGTGCCACGCCAATACACCGATCGGCTCAGATGGAGGGGCCTCAGTTAAGGCAGTGAAGCGTGAGTGGTGTCCTTGGTGTTAGCACAGTTAGGGTCAGAGCCTGAGTCCTGACAGCCCCCTAACTAGCCAGCTTTGGCCACCCATCCTCACCAGTCCAGTTAAAGGCAGAGTTAATAGTGAAAAGCAATAAAAGAAGATTTCTTCAGTGTGACCACATTAGGAAGTGGAACAAAGAAGCAGTGATCTCCCCCACAACCACCAAAACCCATCTTCTTAGTCCTAACCTGAGGTTTAGGTTGAAGTCGTGGAGAAGTATGCGTAGCTAAGCAGGAAAGACATGGTCCCACTCACCGCCATGCCTCAGCCCCAACCTCTCCTGTAGTGACTGGACAAGTCAGAACTATGTGGAATCTCTTTCTGGGAGACAAACTTCTCCTCTGGCAGACAACAGGCTTCAGTCTTTTCCTGCTTCCAGCATGAGCTTCTGTGGGAAATTTCAATCCCCTGGGGTGCTTCATGTCAGTAAGCTGTAGCCAAAGGACAAGAGTCTCTACAAGGGTCATTCTTTCCCAGATGGACGGTCACAGTACCTCCATCAATGTGTTTGGTGTCGATCAGGTTTTAAAGATTTAGTTTAATTCATAGTATTATTTTAAATTATGTGTAAATATGTGTAACTCTGTGCGGGTATACGCATGTGAATGTAGATACACACAGAGGCCGGAACACGATGTCAGATCCCCTGGAGCCAAGATTGCAGGCAGTTGGGAGCTGCCCAGCATGGACACTAGAAGCTGAACTCCAGTCCTCTGCAAAGGCCTTGTGCGTTTCGCCACTGAACCACCTCCAGCCCCTGACCAGGTTTTGAAAGCTTAGCAACTGGAACAGCTGCACAGATCTCGGGGCTGTCTGTATTTGTTCCTCCCTCACCCAGCACACTTGGGAGACATCCTCAGGTTAGAATGTTAACCACATCGGAGTGTACCAACTGCGGAGACCCAGGCACGTGGGAGAGCCCACCTAGTCCACAGACTACAAAGTTAAATAGGACCTGAAGGGGCTCCTGACTTGTGAAGAATTTGTCCAGCATAAACTCAGGTCCAAAATAAATGGAAGACCTTTGAAGTCACTGATCAGCTTTAGGAGTAAGACCACCCCACCCACACCTGGTGAAAGCCACAAGGAGCCCATCCTAGCATTTTGCACGTTTTTTCCTCTTTGTGTTTCCTCTTTTATTTGCTTACTGTATTTAACAGCATTCTCACCTTATTTTTACAAAACTAAGCTTTATTCTTAATCATAATTAACTTTGCTCATGCATAAAGTTTTTTCTTTCTCTGTTTTTGTTTCTGTCTTTGTTTTTGTTTTTTGAAACAGGGTTTCTCTGTATAACAGCTCTGGCTGTCCTGGAACTCACTCTATAGACCAGGCTGGCCTCAAACTCAGAGATCCTCCTGCCTCTGCTTTCCAAATTCTAGGATCAAAGTTGTGTGCCACCATGCCTGGCATAAAGGTTTTTCTTTACCTCAAATTGAGATTCTTTTTTATCACTTTATCTACTCCTTTCTTCTTCCTAGAATTATTCTCTATTGTTCCTTTTTCTTCCTTTGATTTAAACTTTTTTCTCCTTTCCTTTCCCCTCCCCCTATACCCTCCTTTAAAAAAAATCATTTATTACTTCTACATTTATGCTGAATGACTTTTTAGTTCACCACATCCTTTGCATTAGTTCGGTCATTTTCTGTTCTATAGTCATTAGTGGTGTATTAATCAAGTGTATTTATTGCTTTACTGAAAAACTTTTTTATACACTATATTTTGATCATGTTTCCCCTCCCCAAATTCTTTCTATATCCTCCCCTCCCACACCTACCTAACTTCATGTTTTCTCTCTTTTCCTCCTTTCCAAACAAACAACAAGCAAGAAACACAAACCCACAAAAACGAAAAGCAAAATAAATAAGCAAAACATCAGTAAGATAAAAAAAAAAAAAAAAAAAAATAAAACAAAAAGTTCACCAAAACATCGTTGAGTTCCTTTTGTGTTGGTGAGCTGTTGCTAGTCACGGGGCCTGCCCTGAAGTGTGGTGACTATACCCAGTGAAACTCCACTGGAGAGAGTTAAATTTTCATTTACAGGCAGGTATCAGTTGCAGATAGTTCATTAGTGAGTGGTGGGAGCTCATGTCCATTTCCCTTTCTCAGAACTGAGAGCCCATCTGCCTTGAACCTATGTAGGCCCTGTGTGTGCTACCACAGTCTCTGTTCGTACGTGAGTTCGTATGCGTGTTAGTCCCGTTGTGTCTGGAAGACCTTGTTTCTTTGGGTCATTCACCACTTCTGGCTTGTACACTCTTTCTGCCACCTCCTTTATCACACAGTTCTCGAGCCCTAAGGGGAGGGGTATAAGGAAGACATCCCATTTAGGACTGGGTACTCCGAAGTCTCTCATCTCTGCACATTGTCCAGCTGTGGGTCTCTGTGTTAGCTCCTACCTACAGCAGGAAGAAGCTTCTCTGATGATGGCTGAGCAAGACACTGCTCTATGAGTGTAGCGGAATGTCATTAGAGTCATTTTATTGCTATGTTCCTTTAACAGTCATAACATTTGGTTTCCCCCTAGACCCCTGTCCTGTCCAGTCTCATGTTTTGGGCTACCTCAGGTATGGGTTCCATTTCATGGAGTGAACTAATGCGATCAAATCACTACCAATCCACAGAAATAGCTTAATGATTATAGGAATTTATTGGGAGGGTTTAACTCACAATACAGGAAACTCGCAATACAGAAAATAGGGATTGTAGCAGGGTCCTGGGAAGATAAAGCACAGTTCAGCACTGTTCTCTGGAGAACTTTGCCCTGATCTGCATCAGCATCCAGCATCCACAAGGAAGAAGGGCCAGTGCCTACTAGCATCTCTGGTCTTAAAGATTCCCTGGGCGGCCACGCTCCAGGGGGCAGGTACCTAGTAACTACCTGCTACTTCACTAGGGGCATGACTTCAGGGCACGGCACAAACAGCCACTCACTGCAGTGGACCTTAAATCAGACAGTGATGGAGTACTCCCACAACTTTTGTACCACCATTGTACCAGTGTATTACGCAGACAGGTCACCACTGTAGTTCTCAGGGGGCAGAGTTGGGTTGATGCTTACTTTTCTCTTCATAGCATGCAGAGTACCTTCCAGTGCTGTGAATGATGGTCATATATAGTGATAGTAGGGGTGAAGGCTCTAGGTAGGCATCAGCTCAGCTCCAAGGAGGCGTATTTGAGAGAGGAATGGGAACATGAATATGATCTAAATACAAGGATACCTATGCAAGAAATGTCACAGTGAAACCCATTCTTTTACACTAACTAAAAGAGATTAACAACAACAAAAATAAGGAGGACATTGTGATGGCTATTTTGGTTGTCAGCTTGACTACATCTGTAATTAACTAAGACCCCACAATGGCTGGGCACACCTGTGAGAGATTTTTGCTTAATTACGTAAGTTGAAGTAGGAAGATCTACTTCTAATCCAGATCTTTGAGGTGAGAAGTTATGCCTTTAATCCAGATCTTTTGACAGGGGAAGACCCACCTCTAATCTGGGCCACATCTTCTACTGTCAGCCTATATAAAGGACATAGAAAAAGGAAGCTTTCACTCATGTTCTGCTTGCTCTCACTTTGCTAGTGCATCCATTCCTCCACTGGCACTAGAGTCTACTTCTTGGGGTTTACAGCGTATGTTGAAACTGATCCAGCTGTGGAGTGAACAATTACTGGATTCTTAGAACTTCTGCTCATAGGCATCCATTATTGGATTAGCTGAACCACAGCCTGTAAATCATTTTAATAAATCCCCCTTCTATATATAGAGAGATATTCATTCTGTAAGTTCTGTTACTCTAGAGAACCCTGACTAATACAGACATTTTTGTGTTATGGTGTATAAACCAAGAGAGGGCATGGCCAAGAGAGAGGATGAGTCATGCAAACTAGTCTCAGACTCCTGCATAACTACATCTAGTGCTAGGATACAGTGGCACTGAGAGAAATTGTTGTAACAATAAAATGGTACCCGAGAACATTACAGCCAGCCAAACTGACATCCAGGAATAATAACAATAAACACATCCAAAACAAAACAAAACAAAAAAGGCCTATAATGGCTGAGGATTGGGCCAGTTGGTAAAACACTTGCCATACAAGTGTCAGGAGGGACCTGAGTTTGAACCCCTAGGACCCAAATAAGACAGAGAGAAACACACACATACACACACACACACACACACACACACACACACACACACAGAGAGAGAGAGAGAGAGAGAGAGAGAGAGAGAGAGAGAGAGAGAGCTGTTTCAAACAAACTGAAAGGTAAAGGCTGCCACCTGAGATTGTGAGACTGTCTTCCGACCTCCACATGCATGCATTCCATGACATGGGTGTGACAGCACTCAAACATGCACACACACACACACACACACACACACACACACACACAAGATGGGAAAGCCTGTAACCATAAGAGATTGTAGAAGAAAAATGTCTTCCCACTAGCACACAGTGGTAGGCCTGAACAGCATGTAAAACCAAAGGGTAAGTGTTTAAATTTTAAGTTTAAATTTTAAGTTTGTATTATGTGCATTTTGTGCCACATTAAAGAACACAGTTCAAGGGCTCCCCCATGAAGGATGGTGGAGTGTGAACTAAAAAAAAAAAAAGAAAAGAAATTGCCATTTACCCAGTTAGAGTCCACTCTCATTACAGGGGCAGCAGGCAGTATGGGTGCCAGGAATTTATGGAAAGAACAGCCAGGAGGGCTTTCCGGGTGCGTGTTGTGTTGAGGGGGGGGGGGGCGGTACTTGATGATAAAAAGACATCAAAACGAGAGAATAAAGCAAAATACAAAATTCAGCCAAGAGATCCAGAGCTGTGAGAAAAAAAGAACTCTTAAATATCAAGTCCACTTAAATACAGGAAAAGGATGAAAGTGGGAATAATTATTACATAACAGAATTCCAAGGCTATTAACTTTGATGAAGTAAACGTTATAAATATCGCCCACAAGAATCACGAGAAACCATAAGCGGAAACGTCGGAACCCCGGTTCCCTCGACTTTTATAATGTTGTGTCATTAATAATTCCTGAAATTGAGCTGTGGAGTTAAGAACGGAAAGGCTCCCAGCCCCTAATGTTTTTTCACATTCTTCTTCTCAACCTCACAGGATTCTTTCACAAAATTACCTCTTTTCGCGGCGAGGCAATGTTTATTTAAAGCTCAGCGGCCTCCTCCCTTTAAATACCGCTTCATTTTCTTCTCGCAACTTGAAATAAAATTTAATGAAATACTTTGCTATTGAAAGTAGTGGGTGCCAGGAATCCCACTCATAGAGAAAGGGACGCCTTTGTTCAGCTCTGCTTGTCCTCTGGCTTGGTTTCTGTGTCTGAGGGGAAGGCACCCATGGCTAGCACGCTGTCTGAAAGTGGAGCATCCAGGGGGGAGTTTCAAAAGCTGCTTCTTTCATTTCCTGCATTGTCTCCATCCTTTATCGTGTACAGGTTTCCTGCTGTCTTTGTCAAACACAACTTTTGGCAGTCCAGATACACAGTGGGGTTCTGTTTCGCCGGCCCGCCTTTCTGAGCAGAGCCATACTATTTCCCTTTTCTTCGCTCCCGTCTCTCTTTCGGATGCTGGCCAGAACCCAAGGATATGCTTTCTGGGGTCCTCTGGGCCTTTTCACTCTTTCTCTAAAGCTCCGCTCCCCAGTGGCCACTTGTCCACCATGCAGTTGACTTCCATGGCTAACCAAAATGACACAGTTTTCTCTTTCTTCTCCATCTTCCTCCTCTAGGCAGCTGCTCAGAATTACAGCTTGCCAGCCTGGGGTTTTTCTTTTAAATGCTAATAAAATTGTTCTCAAGCTTAAACACACACACACACACACACACACACACACACACACACACACACGTCCATGCAAAAACCGCAGTTCTCATCTACAAGGGAATAAGAGAGAGTTTATTTTGGAGCCATTTTGACTGGCAATACCCCTGGAACTCAGATTAAAGTAACCTCCAATTCTGTGTCCCAGGGTGGAAGCAGTTTCATGAAGTTTTTATAGTTTTACAGAACAGAGAAAGTCATAAATTGAAACAGTTCTAAAATACATTGGTGGATACATCAGAGAGGCAGGTACAATGAGATGGGGGAAACTTTCTGTAAGCCCTAGATGCCTATAGAATGAGGACATTTTTAGATTTGGGTTGATGGAAGCTGGTTATCTACTGTGTTCATAGGTTCCAAAAGGTTTTTATCTGTTAGTCACAAGACGTTAGTTCCAATACACGTGGCGAGGATTGGCTGTCTTGGAGGGCTAGAACTAGCCCAATATAAGGTAACTAACCTCTAGACCTGCAACATTCCAACGTCTCCATGGTACTGAAATTCTAATCGGTCAATCAATCTCTGCAGACAAAGCTTCTTTTCAGAAATTATTGTGCACACACACAGACACACACACACACACACACACACGCACACACATGCACGCACATATATACACACACAAACAAATACACGCCACACGCACAGAAAGGGAGGGAGAGAGGGAGAGAGGGAGGGAGGGAGGGACGGAGGGAGGGAGAGAGGGAGGGAGGGAGTTCTTACTGCAAAGAGGATAGGACATACTTTATTCTGGAGTCAAATATGAATAACCACGCCGGGTGGCAGTGATGGCGCACGCCTTTAATCCCAGCACTCGGGAGGCAGAGGCAGGCAGATCTCTGTGAGTTCGAGGCCAGCCTGGTCTACAGAGCAAGATCCAGGACAGGCACCAAAACTACACAGAGAAACCGGGTCTCAGAAAAAAAAAATAGGAATGACCATGGCCCAGGAACACAGATTTAGGTTACCCCAAATTCCATGCTCCAATGTGGTAATAGTTTAGTAAAGTTTTTATAGTAACAGAACAAAGTAAGCTATAAATTAAGGGATATTTCAAACACATTGGTAGAAACATTAAGTAGACATGCTATGGAAAAGTGGGGAAAGCTCAGCTACAGGCTCCATATTTGATCCAGTGGCATTCTTAGTCTTTTAGCTGGTGAAAGCTAGTGTTCTTTTACAGAAATGCATTCCCAAGGGACTTACCTGCTAGTCATGGGACGCACGGTCAGAGCAGGAAGTGGGCAAGGAAGGGTTATTAAGGGGTTATAGATAGCCCAAGATAAATGGCAATTAAGCTCTGAACCTGCAACATCCCCCACCACCACCATGACTGATGATCCAGTCAGTCTGTCAGCTTTGCAGAAGGCTCAGAGGAAGATGCTGTCCTCTCACATTGTTACCAAATCAATACAATCTAAGAAAGATGAAAGAACAGGAAACAAAATGCCTAAAATTTAGGCTTAGGAGACAGTTCTATCATGAAGGGCTTGCCATACATGCATGAGGATGTGGGTTTGATCCTTGGAATACATATTAGAACAGAACAGAACAAAACGTAGTGAGGGGGAAGTCATTTGTATTCACAGCTCTGGGAAGCTGGACACAGGTGGATCCCTAGGATTCACTGGATGGCTAGCTGAATTGGGACCCCCAGGGACATGAAAGACTCCATCTCAAAAAAAAAGATGGGTGGTACCTGAGAGATACACCTGAAGGCAACCTCTGACCTCCATCCAAATGCACAGATGTGCACATAACCCATACACACACATACACACACACACACACACACACACACACACACACACACACATACACACACAGAAACAGTTTCCTAAAACAGTGTGTCATTTCTCTGATTTTGTCAGGAAGGTTTTCCAGCTACCCTGGGAGATGAGGGATCTGCCACCTTAACCCACTATTGCTATTAAGATTCCCTCATCTCCTATGAAGTGCTTGTGTGTGTGTGTGTGTGTGTGTGTGTGTGTGTGTGTGTGTGTGTCTGTGCGTGCGTGTGTGTGTGTGTGTGTGTGTGTACGCGCGCGTGCGTGCGTGTGTAACATAACCAGAGGTGGGGTTGACTTCAAGAAAACAGTGTTTTCCAGAGACAACAGAACAGTTGTAATATGAACTCACAATGTTCATGACAGTATACACAACCCTTGGGCAAGCTCAAGCCAGACAAATTTCCAGGATGGAGAAAGGGGGAGGAATGAAATTCTACCACTAGCTGAGCAGGTATTGCCATGTGATAGCTGCTAGGAAAAAGAAAACAGTCAATTTTCTTCAATGATGTGACCCCTGGAAGGTCAGCCATACTCTAGTGAAGGACCCAGTCCCAAGAGCAGCACAGACGATAGTCAGATATAAGCCTCTGTGTATTTACTTGGGACTGAGCAGCTGTGGGACTGGGTGGGACACAGGAAAACTTCTCCCTACAACAGACTGGATTTATTGTATGTGAGCTGGAGCCTCAACATTTTCTTTGGTTAGACTGATAGAAGAGTGTGGAAATGGTAGACCTGGGAGAAGTTGGTGGGTGTGTAATATGACTAAAATACATTGAATGAAATTTTCTTTTTTCTTTTCTTTTTCTGTTTAAGAATTTTTTTATTCATTTTACATATCAACCACAGATCCCCCCTCATTCCTCCTCCTGCTCCCCACCTCAGCCTACCTCCCCAAACTATTCCCCCATCTCCTCCTCCAAGAGGGTAGGGGCTCCCTTGGGAGTCAGCAAAGCCTGATACATGCACTTGAGGCAGGACCAAGCCCCTCCCCCCTGCATCAAAGCTGAGCAAAGCATTCCACCATGGGCAATGAGCTCCATAAAGCCTGCTCATGATCCCAGTGCCAGGGGCCCCTCAAACAGACCAAGCTACACAATCATCTCCCATATGCAGAGGGTCTAGTTCTGTCCCGTTCAGGTTCCACAGCTGTCTATCTAAAGTTCATGAGTTCCTACAAACTTGGTTCAGTTGTCTCTGTAGATTTTCCCATCATGATCTTGACCTCCCCCTCTTACTCAAATAATCCCTCTTCCCTCTCTTCAACTGAACTCCCAGAGCTCAGCCTGGTGCTTGACTGTGGATTTCTGCATCTGCTTCCATCAGTTACTGGATGAAGGCTCTATCATGACAGTTAGGGTATTCACCAATCTGATTACCGAATTAGGTCAGTTCAGGCAACCTTTCCACTATTGCTAATAGTGTAATTTGAGGTCATCCTTGTGGGTTCCTGGGAAATTCTCTAGCACCAGGTTTCTCCCTAACCCCATAATGTCTCCCTCTATCAAGATATCTCTTTCATTGCTCTCTCACTCTATCCCACGGACAGCGTGTTGGACTTTGCTCTACAAGCTAACCAATTCATGTCCACCCACAACCTCCTCTTAGTCACCTCTGCTGTAAAGGAACTGGCAAGGCCCCTACCCAGAGCCAGTTGAAATTCTGATTCCCCAGGTGCCTATATCCCAGAAGAAAGGTCAGTGTTCTAATTCTTCCCCAATGGGAAGTTTATAGACTTTGGTTGCCAGACTCTAGGATGGCAGAGGTTGGTGTAATGAGTATACCGTAATATCCGCCACTCATTGCCTCCTCCATCCTGAGAGTCACACATTCCCTTCCTGGGATGTAATATCCTGTCTTTGGATTCTATTGCTGTGAAGAGACACCATGACCACGGCAACTCTTAAAGAAGAAAGCATGTCACTGAGGCTGGCTTACAGGTTCAGAGGTTTTTAGTCCACTATAAGGGTGGGGAGCATAGCAGTACACAGGCAGACACGGTGCTGGGAAAGTAGTTTAGAGTTCCTCAGTTGGATCCACAGGCAGCAGCTAGAGAGAGACTCTGGACTTGCAATGGGCTTTTTGAAACCTCAAAGACCAACCCCAGTGACACACCTCCTCCAATAAGACCACACCTCCTAATCCTTTCAAATAGTGCCACTCCCTGGTGACCAAGTATTCAAATATATAATCCTATGGGGCTCGTTCTATTTCAAACCACCACAGCCCCTGGCACCCCTCCCCCAGCTCCCACTGGGGAAGCAGGGATGGCCTTTCTACAAGCATTAACTACGAATTAGACACCAACTGTGTGGTGTGAAACCTCCTCCCCACTCTCAGGCCTATGAGAAGAGACCCATACTCTGGTTTGTGGGCCTAGACTCTCTTCAGTGGCCCTGGCATATGGTGTGTCCATCTATAGCATTGGGGCCTGAACTACACTCACAGTCCCAACCATGCTGCTGCCCTAATGTCTGTCTGTCCACGATGATGTTAATAACTGTTGTAACACATCTCTTATCCAAAAGGATGACCTTCTTCACTGCCCACTTTGGACCCCAATCCTGAGACCTTTCAGAGAGAATTGCCTCACCTCTCACCCGTTTGCTCAGGATAACACAATAACCATTCACTGGGTAACTGCATAATCCTAGGACCCACTGACTCTGAACTGTCTGGTATATAGTTAACCAAATGATGGCAACCATCATGATTTGTAAGCAGATATCTGAAAGAACAGAGTATCTTAAGGAAGGTTTTAACTTTAACATAGTTAAATTACATATGACAAAACAGTTATCAAGCAAGAATCACAGTTACAATGTTTAGTCTATTTGTATTTGGCAAAATTAAAGAAAATACTCTATCATCTATCCTATCTCTGTGAGTCTAAATTTTCATATCTAATTTATCTTTTATCATAACTAAGGAAAATTACAAATATCTAGTCTTCAACTCCTTCAAAGAAGTATATAATATTACCTGAGTAAACAGGAAGTGCCTTGCAAGCAACTTTCAAAACCCTAGAAATGTCAGCGACATCTGTCTACCTGGACAGTCACCCAAAATTCCTCTGCAACATTGGGGCATCCATCTTCAGCCTATAGACATAGAGTATCTGGCAGACTCTTTCGTGAAACAGGAAATCTGAAGGACTGACCTGCTTATTTTGACAAAATTCATCAGTTGCTTTTTTCTGTGTCCTGCAGAATGTCTGGCAGACTCTTCTATGAAGATGAAGCAGGAACCACTGTCCCACCTTGTTTTGGCAAATTCTGCAGTCATTTTCTTGTGGGTCCTGCATGTCCAGTTTATACATTATATTGTCAAGCAGTCCAGACAAGAGCAGTTTTATTACCCAAATGGCTAGCCTTGCCACATTGAAAGCAAACTCCATAAGAGCTTCTTCAGTGCCCATTATCCTCTTGAAGTAATTGGTGCTGCTAGGAGCAGGCATGTCTCACTTAGAGAAAAGTCTAAGTTCTTAAAATATTTTAAATGCCATATTCTGTAGGTCTTTGAAGTGTTTGAAGATTACCTATCTGTCTGAAATATATTTCTGTATGACCTTGAAAACCTAACTAATATGACTATAAGTTTGACTATTATATATGATTATTAATTTGTATTTCTTAACTATACATTACATTTTTAAATGAGCTGCATAAACATAATACCTTAAACAAGAGTAGAAATATACATATAGTATAACAAAATTGACTTTAAATTTGTATCAATAAACCAAAATCCATACCAATGTAAAGTATTTTGAAATTAATAGCTATTTTTTGGATTAAAGTAGATTCAATAATCTACCTTTTTTTTCATCATTTCTGTATCATATCCCCCTTTTTTCTTTAGAAAGAGATTGACCATGACCATTAACCATTTACAACCAACCTCCTTTAAATGAAAACAAGCATTCATAAATAATATTTTGGGAATTTGGGTGTAGTTTTCTATACTACTTCCTGCTGATAGAGGGCACTGGTAATCTTATGGGGATCCTGAGAAAACTTTGAATTATGGTCAAGTCCTGACTGGAATAGTCTGTGAGGCTGCATTATCTGAGCCACTGGCCTTGAAGCTGTTCTGAATGTTGGATCATCTGGGTCATTGTTCCCACCAGAGACCTCTCAGAGGGTCTTGCTCAATCAAACCATATTAACCTGGAAGCAATCCATAGGTTCTCATCTGTGAAAACAAAAACAGAACCTCTTTTCCAAAGCAACATATTCCTAGACCCAAATTTCGAAGTCAAGATACCTTTAAAATATATATGTTGGTTCAACTTAGTGGCCCCAACAATCAAATGTCTCTCTGCAGTTAGCTCATTAACTAGCTCATTAGTCAAAAAATTCAAATAAAACACAATAATATATATAATCTAGACTCTCTGTGTATTTTCCATCTTTACATGGCTTATTTCTTTTATATTATTTTTACTGTCTCTTTAAAGGTTTTATTTTTTAAACTATTTATTTCTTCCTATAACTGCCTATATTCCTTTTCTTCTCTCTCCCAAGCCTATGTACATTTTTTAAATATACTGTGACCCATTTCAAGGTTTCTTTTTGTCTGAATCTGTCTTTATTATGAATCTGCAATCTTCTTCTGATCGTTGCTTTAAATTTGCTAAGCAGGCATGGCTAGGACCAATGCAGCAGCTTTGGCTGCTGGCTCTACCCCATTTGGCTTCCCAACATGGTGGAAGTACCCAGGAATGTCATGCCTACCCCCACCCCTCAACTCTGGGGTCCATGCTGCCGCCAGGTTGCGGGCAGCCAGCCCACAAACCTTTTTTTGTTTGTATGAGTAAAAGCTTAGATCTGCCACATGGCTTGGAGATGCCTCTGTGTACTGAGGCGAGAATTCTCCATGCTGTGCTCAAGCCCAAATGCTACAGCATCTCTGTACTATGGCCCATAGGAGAGACACAACTAGGAAGCTATTTTTTTTGCTCTGTTGATGTGTTCTAGAACCCTATTTTTTTTAAGCTTTCTCAGATCTTATGTGGAAATTCCTGCCCCATGTTTGTTGGGTGACAAATGTAGCCAGAGACTTTTCTGTGTCCTGCCAAGTCCTGCAACTGCTTATAAATAATCACTCAGAGGCTTATGTTAATTATATATGTCTAGCCAATGACTC
The DNA here is from genome assembly GCA_902168405.1 of Peromyscus aztecus. Taxonomy (NCBI): domain Eukaryota; kingdom Metazoa; phylum Chordata; class Mammalia; order Rodentia; family Cricetidae; genus Peromyscus; species Peromyscus aztecus. The sequence goes on from CABHPQ010169243.1 coordinate 21,768, forward strand.
AGGCTTATTACTAACTAGCTCTTACAACTTAACTCATTTCTATTAATCTGTGTTTTGCCATGTGGCCGTGGTGTCACCTTTCTACTTGCCCCTTGGGGGGCTGGATGGCGTCTGTCCCTGACTCTGCCCTTCTTCTCCTGTATCTCTGCTTGAATTTCCCGCCTGGCTCTATTCTGCCTTGCCATAGGCCAAAGCAGCTATATTTATTAACCAATAGGAGCAACACATATTCACAGCATACAGAAAGACATCCCACATCAACATCAAATGTGATATAATGTACCTGGGCATACTGTTTACTTGGATTGGCTCCAACAAGACAACAGACTTACCCTCCTGGGAGATCTTAGAACAACTCACCCAACAGAATCCCAATTCCCAGCCTCTGGACCACGGCTTGCAGTGAAGGGAAATAATGCCCAGACTTCCTCTGCACATGCACACCTGTGCATGTGGACATTCACCATTGTAAAGACATCTTTGTGTTTTCAAAGAGCAACCACACGACCCTATAACTCTCATTTTTTTTATTCAACAGTGTTTTGGAAATTCTTATACATATCTGCCCTGATGATATAGTCCATATAGGTCTATGTCACCCTAATGCCTGAATCATTTTCTGCTTTAAAAAATCTGAAATGAGAGTCATTATGTATGTGAAAGTTGATTTTGTGTGTATGTGCCCATGCATGTGGATATATATGTGCACATATGCATACAGAAACCAGAGGATGACCTCAGGTGTCATCACTATTGACCTTGTTTGTTGAGACAGGGTTTCTCACTGGCCTTGATCTCACAGATTTGGCCATGTAGGGTAGCCAACCAGTGAGCCCCATGAATCAGCCTGTGTCTGCACTGGGATCACAAGCATGTGCTACCACCTTATTTTTCAAAGCTGATGTTTTGTTTTGTTTTTAACTATAAAGCTAATATCCAGGGTTGGGGATTTAGCTCAGTGGTAGAGCACTTGCCTAGCAAGCGCAAGGCCCTGGGTTCAGTCCTCAAATCTGAAAAAAAAAAAAGCTAATATCCAGAAGCAAAATTCCTTCACCGAAGTGCGTGCTGTTTTTGTGTAGGTCGGTAGCTCACACCGCGAGGGCTACTTGAAACTGCTCTTTTGGGTGCTGTCTGCAGAAAGGCCTGCTTGCCTACATTCTTGCTGCTGGAAGGGAGGATTAATGTTTTTAATTTTGAATCCCCAAACGAAGTATTATGGCTAAAATCCACTTACCCTAAACATTAAGTACCTCTTCATGTTATTCTTAATCTCTAAATTTCTTATAAATATATTTTCTCCCATTTATCTTTTCAATAACATCTCTTCTTTGTTGATTCTTAGATTGTGTGTGTGTGTGTGGTGTGATACATAATAAACTCTAACTATATATTGTTTTCCAGAATTTACCATCATCAAAATGGTGTTTTCCTTAGTCATATTCTGTTTCATTTTTTTAAAAGTCTAGATTATACGTGTTTTCCTCAAAGTATTTTGTATATATTGTCTCAATTTTCTTCTAATTCATATACTTTGAAATTTCTCATTCTTGAACACATACCATGAGTTTGGCTTCTTCTTTAATTTTCCAACTTTGAATTGCTCCTACACTGTTTACTAAAACACTGTATTTCCCACAATTTTGAGCAAAGATAATGGTACACATTGCCATGAATCCTTCATCCCAGTTTAGAATTTATGATTCCATTCTGTTAATCAGACCATTGAGGCTTACACAAGTTACAAAAAGTTCAATTATTTCTTAGCAAAATGGTACTTTTGTGGTTTGAATGTAAAATATCCCCGTAGGCATGTGTTTGAACCCTTGGTCCCCAGCAGGTGGTGCTGCTTGAGAGGGCAATAGAACCTTTAGGAAGTGGGGACTGGCTGGAGGAAGTACATCACTCTTAGGCTTTGATGGTCTTTAGCCTGCCCCCATGTCCTGTTATCTCTCTGTCATGCACGGTGACTAGCTGGCCTCATGATCACGCAGCCATGTCTCCCCTTCCATGGTGGACTCTATCCCTTGGAACTCTAAGCCAAAATATACCCTGTTTTTCCTACAGCTGCTTTGCTCAGGTACTCTGCTGCAGCCACATTTAAGACACACACCAAGACACACATCTCCATGTCAGTCTTCTATGCCAACCCAGTGTTTTCTTGGTTTTTGTAATGCATTTGCTTCTCCATCAGAATGCTCATGAAAAAAAAAAAATCTGAGAGATTTTGTTGAGATGGTCTAAAGATAATGGGAAGAAAATATACACCTTTAAATATTAAAAGTACTGGAAAATTCCTGTTAATGTGTTTCATTTATACTTTATAATTTCTAATTTTTAAATAAGACTTGCATATTTCATATCAGGTTTGTATCTCATTTATTTTGTGTTTAGATTTGCTGAATGTAGAGGAGGGTTTTTTTCATTTTTTTTCTTTTTCCTTTTCTAATTTGGTAACTGCTGATATGTAGGGAGGAATTTTATTTATACCTTATTTAAATTTGACTGACCTACCAAATTATTTTTGTTTATTTTCTTGGATATTCTTAATGTATGGATATATGCAGATGCCTCTACTTCTTCCCAACACAGCAATTCATTTTTAAATCTTTGATTTGCTCCTTTGCCACACCCAGGATTATGATGAGCGGAGGATTGATCCCTTCTGCCCTTAATAAAAATGCTGTACCACTAATGTGACTGCAGGGGCTTCCAGTTCCCCTCACGTTCTCAAACAATGAATAGACTCACCATACTTGATGCAAATACAAACAGCCTTGATGGGCTAACTGTGTCCCTGTAGGTGTGAGCCCAGGATGGCCTTGAAATTTCCCAGCCCTTGATAAAGTTCTTTAAATTATTGCCCAAATACTAAACCATGATCAATTATGTTTCCAAACACAGACAAAATCACCCAGCCCTGAGCCAAAATCCCTCAAGTTCTCCAGTGAACTCCAAACTCAGCTCCCTCTTTTGCAAATACACCTCACAAACGTCTCCCTGGCTGCCTTCTTGCAAGGACACAGAGGTTCATTGTACCGCCATTCTCCATATAGACACTTGGGACTGATTGCCCTGGCATTTATTGCAACCTTCTTTGGAATCCAAACATGGTGTGGAGTACATGGGGGACAGGTGATTTGCTTCCCATCAAAGATCAGCATGGTAACTATCTAGAAATTATTCCTGAAAAAGAACCATCCACTTTTTTTTTTTTTAAGATTTAGTTTTAATTTTTATATGTCTGTGTGTGCAGGTGCCCTCAGTGGCCAATAGAGGGCATTGGATTCCCCAGAGCTGGAGTTACAGGCCGTTGAAAACTGCTTACCCTGGGTACTGGGAACACAACTTGTGTCCTCTGCAAAAGCAGCAAGAGCTCTTACCTACTCAGCTATCTCTCCAGCCTCCAGAACTACGTATTCATGATGAGGATGTTCATATCTCATCACTTTGTGCCTGGGACTCAAAACTATCACACAGTTATGGCCTTTCTACTTACTTCCTGGGAATGACATATTACATTTGTAAAACTATGGTGGGTCTAATAAATATATTGTTAGAAAGTATTTTATCTTTTAAAACAATCTCACTTTATATTTATAATCCCGGGGAGTCTCCTGCCTCTGCCTCTCTATGCAGAATATACTGCCTGTCTCTGTTAGAGGAAATTTTCACTCTGTGTTTGAAAGTGGCTTTCTTATCCTATGTCCTCATGGAGGGCATTGCTCAGCCTCACAGAGTAACTAGAGTATTCTACAGCCATTCTGTGCATAGTCTGGATTCTTTTTTATTAATACACTGCTGGTCTTTTTTATTGAAGATTTGATTTCTGAATGTCCTATAAAACTGTCTAGACCTATTGATATTTTAGGAGTAGACATTTTTGCTGCTTCAAAATTTCATAGATGGGTTTTCAATGGTTTCAAATTCAGTTTTAGTTTTTACATATTCCTGATAAACCATTTGTTTTATATAATGTTTCCAAGTTAGTATAAAGATCTACAAATTTCAAAGCTTAAGACTCTCCTCCATGCCCATAGTCAGTCATGGACCTCATTATTTATAGGGGAATATGTTTGTACTCAGAAAGTCTCATTTTATCATAATCAGATGCAAGTTGACTGATTTTATTAGTCTTCTTTAAATGTCATCTGTAGTTTTATCTTTTAATAATTAACAGTAGAAATTTTATCTGGTTCCATTACATTAATTTTTGTCCTTTAATTTATTTCTCCTACTAAAACTGTTCACATTTCTTATTCATTTCACTCAGTTGGATATAAACATATTTTCAGTATTTCTTATATTGTAATAAATACAATTAAAACTCTGGCTTTTCCTCTACATTTCCATTTTTGTTAGACTCCAGATGTTTTTTTATGAGGTCTAATCCATATTTGGCTTGTAATTTTAGTTTTATATCTTTCTTAACACTACATTTTTTGTACATTATCTTCAGATCATTTCTAATTGTATTGAATTTTGGCAAAATCAAATGGTCTGTAGGAGTTCTGATTTTTTAAAATTGTTGAGTTTTTTTTGTAGTGTTTAGTATTACATATGTTCAATTTTGTGACTGGATTATGGGTTTAAAAAACAGCATGTCTTTACATAAACTGTCCACAAAACTCAAACACCATCAAATCATTTTTCAAATCTTTAAAAGGCATCATTTCATTTCTCAGTGAAATATGCTAATGCATGCACTATAGCTTCAGACTGTAATTTGTAATTCCATCTTGCTTTGTTGCATGTGTCTGCAAACTGCTTTTAGTGCACAAATGGCTGGCTCACATTTCTTTCCAAATAATTCTAATTCTTGCCCTGGAATGTCCTGGGGTGAGGAGGTGATGGAGCTGGATCTCACGGTGGCTTCTGTGATTCCAGTGTCTACCTCTCCTAGAATGGCTGCAGCCTGGCCTGGCTTCCTGGCTCCACCCCAGAAATAGCAGGAAGGCTTATTTCAGCCCCAGGAATCTGAATTCCATTGTGTGCATTATCACCCTTGTTTTTATGAATATCCCCTGCTATGCCCTCTTGAGTCCATTGTTCACAACTTTTGCTGTATTTTTGCTGTTGTTTCTGGTAAGTATCTTGTAAATTTTCATCTGAAAGTGTTTTTAGTTGGAAATTTATCTTATGTTAATATTGAAAATCTTGATTGTGGAATTGTACTTGTCATCTTATTTTATGTCTTTACTTAACAAATTCCTCCAGTCATTCCTTTTGATAATTCTTGCCTTCGCTGAATAGATTCCATTTTCTTTGTCACTGTTCTTGCTCGTGGGATACAAACTGTTCACCCAACCTCTGTTCTCTGGTGGTCGCTTTCAAATCTTGTTATTGCTTCCATTCTATTGTTACACAGAGGGGGGAAACAAGTTCCTTATAATAGCTGCTAGTATAGAGTTATTTCATAATCGTGTATGTGTGTGTGTGTGTGTGTCCAAATCTGAGTGCATGTGAGTATGTAAGTGCAGGGACACCCACGCCAGTCCTTGGCTTCTATCTTGACTTCAGCAGGGTCTTTGGCTTTTGTTACTGCCTATGCCAGGCTAGATGACCCATGACCATCTACAGATTCTCTGCCTCTGCGTCTCATCTGTAGGAGCACTGGGATTGGAGGTACTCACTACTGTGTCTGGCTTTAACATGGATTCTGGGGATCTGAACTCAGGCCTCATGCTCATGCTGTAAGAGCTTTAACCAATTGAGCCGTCTCCCCAGCCCTGGCAATCATTCTTATACTCAGCTCTAAGCACGGATGGCTGATTTCCTTGACGTCTTTTCTCAGTGGCCAGACCTTTTAACTGGAGAGTGTAATTGGCAGCTTTAACCCACAACAGTATGGTGGACTTCTGTTTAGTCTCATGTCAAAGAGTCCAGATTTTCCCTTTGGGTTAATGTGAGTTTAGCGAAGGGTAGAACCCTCAGGTCAGATTAGAAAAGTTTCCTTACAGCTCTGAACATGCTTTTTCCCTTAACTTCCTTCATTCAGTGTTTCCAAACTCTTTTCTTACTCCTGACTAGTTACATTTCCTTGAGCATTTAGTCTGGGATTGGGAGAACTATTTGAGGATGCATATGTAAGTCAAGGAACAAATTCAAAACTAAGGTAGCCAGCCAGCAGCATCCAAGGACACTCCTGTCTCTGCCTCCCATCTCACCGCTGCTGGAATTACAAGAATGCCACTCCTGGGCTCTTCACAGGGGTCCTGGGAGTCTAAACTCAGCTCCGTGGGCTGTAAGGCAAGTGCTCCATCAGCTGAGGCTGCTCCACAGCCCCCTCAGAGGTTTTGTTAAGGTCTCCTTTTACTCTCGGACTACCTCACTGGTGTCTGTAGTTTGGGCTTCCCGGTCTCACTTGTCACTTGGACACACTCTGTCACGCACAGGGCATATATCTCACTCCCTTCTCTTTCTTTCTTCTTCCTGTTTCATGTTTCACTAGTAGTGAGATCTTTATCTGCCCGGCCCCTTTACCTCCCAAACTTGATTTTTATCTTCTTCACCTGTCTCCATTCTACTGTTCAACCCGCCTATCAAAGTGTCCATTTCCAAAATCACTGGTTCATGTTTGTTCTCTATTACCCGTGTTTGCTTTGTGGAGGCAGGATCACCTCTTACATTTCTAGGGCGATCAGTGGTGCCTCCTTTGATGTCTGGTTCTTGTTCTCTCAGCCCTTTTCCTGTTCCCTCTTTTAAACAGCTGTTGTTGTTGCTGTTGTTGCTGCTGCTGCTGCTGCTATTGCTGTTGTTGTATCATGAGCATGTTGTGTGTGGGAGCAGGGCTCATACCACTGTGCAGGTCTGGAGGTCTGAAGACACCTTTGTAGCGTCAATTTCCTCCTTCCCTCCACATAAACTCTGCGAATCAAATTCAGGTCATCAAGCTTGCATGGCACGCACTTCACCTGCCAAGTCATCTCGCTGACCCTAGTTGTCTCCGTGTTGAGTGTCATGGTTGTATTGAGGGATAAGGATAGAGTTTCCAGGGAGATGTGTTTCCAAGACAAGATGCTGGTCCTTCATCTCCTGAGCCAGGTTCCCACTTCTTGGACATGACATCCTTCTAGAGAAGCCCCTGCCAGCCAAGGGCAGATAAGCTATCACCAAGGGGTAAAAAGGAGTAAGAAAAGGGGTATCACCCCCAGGTTCTATCAGCTTTCTTCTACCACTCCTCAGAAATGGTTACTCCAGGCTCTCCTGCCGGCCACATTTGTTAAACTAGAAGATTACTCATCATTTCCCCCTTTTCCTCGAGGTCTCCAAGGTGTCAATTTGGTGCTATAGTTTTCCTATTCAGTCTGACTCTGCCTATATTTATATTATACAAGTTTCCTCCCGGATGCTTACACTATGTAATGTGACAAGATGACTTCCTTTTGGTGCCCCAATCATGATGATGAGGGAGCTCTGCTAATTCAATGCCCTATCCCCTGGTTCAAGTTCAGAAGTGCCCTGATTTCAGAATGCCTTGGTTGTCACCTGCAACAGTCTCCCCAAACTTTTCCAAGTAGCTCTACTGTGTGTTCCTCCACAAGGTGCTGGGACCACGCAACTGTGTGCCTGGCTCCCTGCGGTAGTCACGGGGTAAAAAGCCGTGGGACTGGGAGCTGGAGTGATGCCTCGGTAGACGAAGGCTTTGTTGCAGAAGCACGAGGACCCGAGTTCAGTCCCCTAAGCCTACATAATAGAGTCCTATGCACCTTTAATCCCAATGTTGGAGAGCCAGAGACAGGACGGTACCAGGGGCTGGCTGGCAGTCAGTCTAGGTGAATTGGCAAGCTCCTGGTTCAGCAACAGACTAACTCTCACAAAATAAGATGGCTAGTAATGGAGGAAGACATTCAACATCTTCCTCTGGCCTCCACATGCATAAATACACACACACACACACACACACACACACACACACACACACACACACACTATGGTGGTCTGAAAGAAAGTGGCTCCCAAAGGGAGTGGCACTATTAGGAGGTATGGCTTTGTTGGAGGAAGTGTGTCACTGTGGAGGCAGGCTTTTGGGTCTCATATATGCTCAAGCCATGCCCGGTATCTCAGGCCACTTCCTGTTGCCTGCGCAAGATACAGAACTCTCAGCTACCTCTCCAGCATCATGTCTGCCTGCGTGCCATCATGTTCCACCATGATGATAATGGACTGAACCTCTGAAGTGTAAACCATTCATTAAATGTTTTCCAGCCGGGCGTTGGTGGCGCACGCCTTTAATCCCAGCACTTGGGAGGCAGAGCCAGGCGGATCTCTGTGAGTTCGAGGCCAGCCTGGGCTACCAAGTGAGCTCCAGGAAAGGCGCAAAGCTACACAGAGAAACCCTGTCTCGAAAAAAACAAAAAACAAAAAAAAATGTTTTCCTTTATAGGAGTTGTCATGGTCATGATGTTTCTTCATAGCAATAGAAGCCCTAACTAAGACAGAAGCTGGTACCAGGGACTGCGGTATTGCTATGAAAGGCCTGACCATGCTTTGTTTGGAGGAATTTGGACTTTGGGAGTTTGGATTAATTTATAATGAAAAGGAGCAAGCTGAACAAGGAAAAATATTTGAGGAGAAAAGGAGCACCAGAAAGTGGAATGGAGCTAAGTCTTGTATTCAAAGAGATAAACAGATTAAGAAATGGAATAAAGGGAGTGGCAACCTCAGGACAAGATCACACCCAGCTAAGTTTCTCTAATGTGAAAAGGCATTAGAGAAAAGCTTAGAGCTGAGTGTGGGGGTGCATGACATTAATCCCAGCACTCAGAATGCAGAGTCTGGCAGATCTCTGAGTTTGAGGCCAGCCTGGTCTACAGAGCAAGTTCCAGAACAGCCAGGCTTAGACAATGAAGGAAATTATTGAAAACAGAAAGCTGGTGAAGATGTAATTGAACAAGGGAGCCATGTTCCAGTTTCAGTAAGTAGCAGAACTTGGCAGCTTTGCCCACATTGTTCTGACTTCAAGGATAGAAGTGCTATAGAACCTTCCTCTGTGACTAAGGAAAGCCTCTGAGGCCAGGCATGTGTCAGAGGTGTCCCTGAATGGAGGCCTAGAGAAGCCATTGTGTGAAACTGTGAAGTTGAAGCCTGAATTGCCTTGGAGACCCCAGGATGTTAGAGATGCCAGAGCTGTGGGATACCTGCCAAAGAAAGCTGCTAACAGTGAGTGGAAACAGCCCAAGAAAAAGAAGTACATTGCAGTCAACAAAACTGAAAGGAGTTAGAGATCTGAAGAGAGATTTGACATCAGACATGAAGATGCAGAGTTCAGAGTTTGTCCAGCTGGTTTTTGGTCTTGCTTTGGTCCAGTATTTCCTGTCTTCCCTATGTTTTGGAATGGTAATGTATATCCTGTGCCCTTATATATTGAAAGTGTGTGATATGTGTTTTGATTTTGACTTTACAGGTGATTACAGTTAAAAGATTGCATTAATCTCAGAAGAGACTTTGAACTTTACAGTTTTAAATAAGTTTGGGACTGTTATAGACAATGGGGACTTTTGAAGTCGGACTGAACACATTTTTGCATTTTGATATGGCCACAAGCCTTTGAGGGTCAGTGAGTGGAATATAGTGATTTGAAAGAAAATGTCTCCCAAAGGGAGTGGCACTATTGGGAAGTGTGGCCTTGTTGGAGTAGGTGTGGTCTTATTGGAGGAAGTGTGTCACTGTGGAGGCGGACTTTGAGGTCTCATATATGCTCAAGATACCACCTAGTGTCTCAGACCACTTCCTGTTGCCTGTGCAAGAGGTAGAACTCTCAGTTACTTCTCCAGCACCATGTCTGCCTAAATGCCCCCATGTCTCACCATGATGATAATTGACTGAACCTCTGGACTGTAAGCCACACCATTAAATATTTTCCTTTATAAGAGTTGTCATGGTCATGGTGTTTCTTTATAGCAATAGAAACCCTAACACACACACACACACACACACACACACACACACACACACACAAGGTTTACAACTTATTCCCTTATTTCTCTGCTGGAAAACCATGTCATTAAAGGATTAACTTGAAAGAAAGGGCTGTGACAAGTCTTCCTCTGTACTGATTTTTCAGTGGCACCCAGCATAGGTTCTTATAATTAGACTTCAGTGTCTATCTTTTTTTAAGATTTATTTTTATTGTGTTTAATTATGTGTATGATTGTGTGCCTGTGTGTGGGTATGTGCATGGGACTATGTGTGCCTGTGGAGGCCAGAGTGTCTACTGCTCCAGGCTCAGACATGCTTTCACTTCAGAATGTCTTGGTGTCATCTTCCACCTCCCCAAGCCTTTCCAGCTAGTTCAGTGGTATACTCCTCCACAAAGAGTTGGACGTAGGAGCAGCTGTGACCTCCCCTACATGGGTGCTGGGAAGCAAACACTGTCAGAGCAATACAGGCTCCTAAGCACCGAGTCATCTCTCCAGCTCCCAGACTTTGGTACATTTGACTTTGGAAGGAATATGGAATGCATAACATCAGCAACATGTACAAAGCCAAAAGTGGAGAAGTTGTGGGGCTATGCCAAATATGGACGCCAAGGAATAGAGTTCAGTTTTGCTTTCAAATCCAGAAGGTACGGGAGTCTAGACAAAAGTTCATCTGGCAGTCAAAGGGAGAAGCTGAAGAAAATCGGAATATTCATCATCATACCTTCCCAAGAGCATGCTTAGGAAACCCACAACAAAGGGTCATGTGACACTCTTCCCGGGGAGATGTGAACTAATGTCTACTCATGCCAGATAGGGAAGTGACGATGGACTAAGTAAGGGTGCCGTGAGAGTCCAATTTGATGAACTAATCTCTGTAGTTTTGGTGCCTGTCCTGGATCTCACTCTGTAGACCAGGCTAGCCGAACTCACAGAGATCCGCCTGGCTCTGCCTCGAGAGTGCTGGGATTAAAGGTGCAACACAAAGAACCCTGGACCCCCTCAGTATGGTGGCTGCTGCTTACAACTACCCATTCCATTGGGTTTAAGTCATCAATTTACCAATCATATGAGTGAATATTGTAACATGTTCTCCAACTCCAGCCCCCATGTGCATCTTAAATTTGCTTAACAGATGCACACAGCTGATGTATATTCTTGGTTGTCACAGTTTCATCCAAATTGGCCAGGTTCAAGAAGGAAGCAACACTCACAGCATTCTGGACTTGACCACATTGCTGCCTTCCCTGGTAAACAGTGAGAAGGCATCAGGTGACTATGTCTCTCCATCTCCCCCCACCCCCCAAGTCATAACATGCATTGGTGTCAAAGTAAAGCCAGAGACAGCACCTGGCCTGTGGATGGTGAGATGGACTCTGAGATAAAAGTCATTCTCAAAAGTGAATTTTGACTCGTCTAGCCCACCTTCATGTCCAGAACTCCCATGAATAACAGCTGTACTTCCAACTGCCCAGTTTGCCAGGCTGACTTTCCCCCACCTCCAGGATCTCTCATCCAGACTGTCATCAGTTCATAGAGAGAGCATTCAACCAAAGACAGCACGTAGAAGAGGATCTGGGGACAAAGGAACCAAGGAGAGCACAGTTAGGGCTTGGGCAGGAGAGAACTTCCTGAAGAGGAGGAGACTATCACACCAGTGTAGGAGGTTGAAGAATTGCTAAGGACCTCACCAGCATCCTTTTTAAAAGAGGGCTAGGGGAGCACTGGAAGGCAGCTGAGCTGATCAAGTGACAGTTGTACAAGCGAAGGACCTGAGCTTGATTCCCAGCACCTACAGAGAAATTCAGATGCGGAGGCATGTGCTTCTAACCCCAGCACTGGGAAGAGGGAGGTACGAGGAACCCTGAAGCTCATTGGCCAGCCAGTCTAGCAGAGCTGATGAACTCCAGCTTCAGGGAGAGACCCTGACTCTAAAATTAAGGTGGAAAGAGCTTAAGGGAAATAGTCAGTGTTGACCTCTGGCCTCCTCACACATGCAAGTAAATTCACATGAACATATACATATACTACATAGAGAGAGAGAGAGAGAGAGAGAGAGAGAGAGAGAGAGAGAGAGAGAGAGAGAGAGAGAGAGATTAATAGGTTTGGGTAGAAGTTGCAGACAGATTTCTTAAAAAGGAGTGAGTCATGAATGACTGTTGAAAAGGCCGATCTAAAGGTGACATTTTCCAATGCTACTGCACAGACTGAATGTGTATGCTCACCAATTCCTATGTTGAAGTCTGATCCCACTGTGAAGGTAGGAGGTGGACCTTGGGAGGCCATGAGGGTGAGGACGTGGGAATGAAGCTCACCAACATGCCCTAGACCCTATAAGGGACCTTACGGAACAAAAATCAGTTAATGGGGAACAGATTCCTGGAAACGGACTCTGAGGTGAGTGGGACAATGCAGGGCATGTCCTGCAGTATGTAACTGTCACACTTGGTAGTCCTGAGGACTCAGGGTCTTTGGGCTCTGGGCTAATAGGCTACAAAATACGGCATGTCTCAGCTGGAGCACAAGAGTCAGCCAGCGTGAGGGTGTGGGAAGGAACCAGTGTCTAGTGGCCACTCCCTGCAGCCTGGCCAAGGAGTTCCATCCTCATTCCCCCTCCTCTCAGGAATTCCTTCCCCATTTAGCACGTGATGACGCTGATGCTTGGAGCTCTGCGGTCATCTCGTCCACACCAGCACTAAAGGAGCAGTAACAGAAAGAAAAGAGGCCCTGGGTGCTCCATGTGCCCCGGGGGGAGCACCCTGGCGGCTGTCTTAGCCCAGAGGGGTGCAAATCCAGCTGGCACACTTTCTAACAGCCAAAGGCACACGGAAGTGGCCTGTGTGGGCCCTGGAAGCCTCCAGTCACAAATCAAGCTGACTTAATGGAAAACTATTAGGGAAATCTTGACTTTCAACAGTGAAATGAAAGTCTATGAAAGTGAGGCAGTTGATTGTCCCCGTAATGAATCATAGTTTGTGTGTAATTACAAAGGAGGTGTTCAGCTTGGGGCAGCACCAATTAAGCTCCCTGGTTTCCCACTCTGTGTCTCAGAACAATGCAACCCTAGGCATTGCAGAAAACTTGTGCTAACAATGAATTATTACACAGCACACGGGCTCGGTTTCAGTCAATTATTGAGGACTTGTTTACTGTATTGGGCCCCAAGAAAAGCACGCAATGCATTTGACTCCACTCTTCCAGACATCTACTGCTGGACAGAAAGTGAAGAGATAAAGCTGCTTATTGCTACAGTCCTCATGTCTGTTGTGACGAATGAATCATTGCAGGGAGAGTGTGGTGAGCATCCGCTGGACTCTTCGAAGGGACTCATGGGAGCTTGGGACTTGAAGTTAACCTGCAGCTGCTGCCCCACCCCAAGAGAAGATATTCTGAAGAGACCTCTTGTCTTTCTACCTCACCATCAGAGTGTTGAAACAATGGATCCCAAAGAAATGGGAATTTCCCCAGAAACATCTTGCTGGGAGAAGAAAAGGGCACCAGACAGAGGGGGAACTTGTTTCCCAGAGGGAGATCTCACACAGTAAACAACTGGTCAAACCAACTTACAGCGTGAGACTGAACCACACACGACGATGGGTCAGTGGTGTGCAGACCACACCCTAACCAGGTCTATGGGGTATGCACATCCTTGACCTTCTATTTAAACTTTGATTTCACTTCAGGAACCCAAAGATGGACAGGGTGGGGGTGGGGTTGCTCTATCTCTTTTTTTGCTTTTCCCTATTAACTTGTCCCTTTTAATTGGCTTACTGAGGCTGAGTGGCCAGACCTGACTTGGGGCATAGGTTGTGACCACCAAGTCTGAAAACAGATCTGCTTAAGAGAGCTGGGAAGAGAGTGCAGCCAGTGAAGTCCTTCCTTCATCATGTGAGGACTTGTGTTCTGTCACCAGAACTCGTGTACAAAGCCGGCATGGTGGCACACGTGGGCATTTCCAATACTGGAAGAGCAGGCATGGGCAGGTTCCTAGGGCTCTCAGGACAGGCAGCTTAACCTGTGGGGCAATCTTCAGCCCTGTGAGAGACCCTAACTCAAAAAAGGTGTATGGTGCCTGAGAAATGACACCACACGTGTATATGTCCAGGGTTGGGGAGATAGGTAAAAAGAGCTGCCATGCAACTATGAGGACCTGGGTTCGGACACTCAGCCCTCCTATTAAAATGATGGAAATGCTGGCCCATGCCTGTAATCCTGCACTGAGGACATGGAGTCAGGAGGGATCCCTAGGGCTCACTGCCCAACCAACCTAGCTTATACTTACTGCTGGTGAGCTCTAGATCAATAAGGAAACTTGTCTCAAAGGCAGTAAAGATCGTGTTACTGAGGATCACACACACACACACACACACACACACACAGTTTTTAAAGACTCCCTTTTACTTGGCACCTTGCAGCCACACCTCACAGTCAGCTATCAAGCTTGCTCAGAGTTGCAGCCAGGGTTTAGGGTCCACCATGCCTGGGAGGTACCCAGGAATGTTTGCCTGACGGAAGGAACTATGGAAACACTTTGGGATGGATTCTGGTCCTACCACTTAGTACCTTTTCTCCTCAGTTTCCCTACCTGTGCACTGGGTGCGGAGACTACCCCTCAAACATGCTGAGCACCTGACTTGCCCACAAGCAGAAAAACGGCGGCTATCATCCTGCATGGTCGAGTACTCAGCAAACATCCCTGGCCTGCCAAAAAGTCTATACTCACTGCTGCCAAATGGGGCCATCTCAAGGGAGTATGGGGACTGGGGAGTATGGCTTCCTGGGTTTATAGCCGAGCCCTGTCTCTCTTGCTCAGCTCCACTTTCCTAAAATTCTGCCTGGCGCCATCTTGTGGAGTAAATGGGAAGTGCAGGTGACTGGCTCACAGTTTTTGTTTTTAATTATTTATTTCTTATTTTGTGTACATGAGTGCTTGCCTGCATGTATGAATGTGCATTACGTGTGTGCCTGGGACCTGCAGTGGCCACAAGGTGGTGTCCGATTCCCTGGAACTAGGCTTAAAGATGGCTGTGAGCAGCCGTGTGAGTGCTATGAACCAAACACAGGTCCTCTTCAAGAGCAGCCAGTGCTCTGAACCATTAAGCTATCCCTCCAGCGCCAAGAGATTGTTCTTCGTGGTGACAAGAGGGTGACATTCTCCAGCAGCTGTTCCTACAAGAAGAAGTGTTCTGCCAAACAAATCCACCCTTTCAACATTGCCATGTTTTTACACTATCTACAAAGTTCACTCTCAAGAGTCGCACTATCAAATTAGAAAAAAAAAATCAAAAAACAAACCTCGTAATGTTTTAAGTAAGTTTATGATTTTGTGTTGGGCTCCATTCATCGCTGTCCTTGGCCACATGCAGCCTGTGAACATTTGGGTTGGACAGTAAATGTCCATGCAAGCTAAAGGTAGTTATAGACTTCTAAGGTCACAAATGTCAAAGATCAAAGTGTAGGCTTTATCCAAATAGGTCGTGTTTCTGAAGCCATTCTTGGCTGCTGAAATACTGTGAAGCCCTGTGTCTCCCTGAAGACTAAGGCTCCAGGCAACCGAAGCTGCCAGCATTCTAGGCTCCATCTACCCAGGAGAGACAGCCATTTTCCTTATAGGCATCTTCCCATTGGCCCAAACCAGCCACTATGTGGATAAAATGCACTTCGCTTTGGTGGCACATTCTTTAATCTCTCAAGTGCCTGTGGGGACAGGCTTGCCAACCTAGACACGTGACCGAGCCTGCAGATCATAGAAAAAGCGACAGTGAGGGACAGACATGTCATAGAGCTGGGTCCTAACTACCCAGCAGCATTCCACCCCTAAGTGTCCTCAAGGCCGTGTTCTGAGCTGAGTCCATAGATGTCAGCAGACCTAGGCTCCCCCAGGTCCTAGCTCACGGCACAGTGCCGGGTTGGGCAAGCACCAGTGCTGACGTGAGCTCGCTGAGAGATGCCACTAGTCTCATGGAGTGCTGTCTGGTTTTTCCTTAGTTCAAAGACTCCAAGCTGGTTCAAAGCGACCATATGCCCAGGCAAAGGTTTGCGTGGGGGAACCACTGTGAAGGCTCAGCAGGTAAAGGCGTTTGCCGCCAAACCTGATGACTCCAGTGCCACCCACAAAGCCCAAATGGTGAAAGAGGAAAAACTAGTCCTGTAAACAGTCCTCTTTGTGGGTGCAAATCATACACACACACACACACACACACACTCACTCACTCACACCTGGCAACAAAGGTGGACCAAGGAATAGAATATGGCAAGTGTTGCTCACAGTCATCCCAAAGATGCGCTTCTTGTGGAGACTCCCCCTGTTCCCCACTCCATGTCATCCACACTCAAGACCTTCAAACCCAAGAATCGGCTTTCTCTTCAGGACAGCTGGTGTACAGCAAAGTCCTCTGCTCTGAAGATCACAGAAGTGGAAAGCTAGAAAGAGCCAGTCCTCAGGGTCTGGCCGAGCCACCACACTTAGCCTGGAAGACTCGAAGGAAGAATCACGCGTATGGTGCCTGTTGATGTTTTGATTTGACCCTGAGGGCTGAGGCCACTTACAGCTCATGGACCACTGCCTCCTTTCTTCTTGTTCTGTCCTGATTGCTAACTCTACCTCCACTTCTACAGGTTCAAGTTCATCTTCAGCTACTTAGTGAGAAGCCAGGCTGGGATACAGGATGCCCTGTATTTAAAAAATAAAAGGGCCAGCCAGTAATTCCCATCTTGAGGAGGCAGAGAAAGGAGATCCCTTGAGGCTCACTGGCTAGCCTGTCTGAATTGTTACCGGTTTGGTGATTATCTTAGTGTTTTTATTGTTGTAATAAAAAAAAATACAAATCTAGGGAAGAAAGGGTTCATTTCATCTTAAAATCTCAGATGACACTCCATCCCTGGGGAAGGGCAGGGCAGGAACTGGAGGCAGGAACTCAAGCAGAAGCCGTGGAGGAGTGTTGCTTAGTGGCTTGCTGCTCCTGGTTTATTCAGCATGCTTCCTTACAGTATCGAGGACCATCAACCCAGGGGTTGGAACCGCCCACGGTGAGGTGAGCCCTCCCACATCAATCATGAATCAAGAAAATACCTCACAGGCTTGCCCACAGGCCAGTCTAGTGGACCATTTTCTCAGTTAAGTTTCCCTCTTCCCAAATGACTCTAGCATGTGTCAAGTTGGAAAAAAAAAAAAAAAAAAAAAACCTAACTAGGACAGTGACAAATTGTGTCTCAAAAAATAACAACTGAGGAAAACATCTGACACTGACTTTGGCCTCCACGTACATGTGGGGACTACACACACACACACACACACACACACACACACACACACACACGTGATCAAAAGCCAGTGCTGGTGACTTAAAGATCCCCGTGGTGACAAGTGGCCTGCAAGAGAGTGCCGGAAGCTTAGGAAGCACCAGTCCTCAAGGGCCGGCCCCGGCACATCGAGAAGACCTATTTTCAATTAGCTCTGCATTTGTACAACAGCAATTAATTGCTGCAGAGGCTCACACTAACAGTGCTGCGCTGATTAGGTTAGCTGCTCTCCTGCAGGCTTCGTCCTGCTTAATTGTGCTTGGCAAATGCTTTATGTCACACACCAGGCCACCGTATCATTCAGGCACATTCTGGGTTCACATCAACTTCCACAACAGATGTCTGCTGAAGGCTTGGAGCATGCCAGGTCTAGCGAGGTGGGGATAATAAAACTGTGTGTTTTGTGTGACTTCCCTGAGATAACTTGTCTATGGATGTATTAGTCAGGGTTCTCAAAAGGAACAGAACTGATAGAATGAATATATACTATTGTTGTTATTATTATTATTATTATTATTATTATTATTATTATTATTGGAGTGGGTTGCAGGCTGTGGTCTGAGTAGTCTAACAATGGCTGTCTCCAGGTGAGAAGGCCAAACAGTAGTTGTCTAGTCCAGGAAACTGGATGTCTCAGCAATCCCAGTCTGGTGCTGGAGTCTAGGAGGTTTTCCAGGGAGTTGGCCTTCCATCTGTGTTGGAATCCCAGAAGTAGGTTGTAACACCTGCAAAGGAGTCTCAGCAGCAGGATAGATGAACTTGCCAGCTAGAGTGGGGGCAAACAGGCAAAAAGGAAAAGCTTCCTGCTTCTGTGTCCTTTTATGGGGTCTACCACTGGAAGACGTAGCCCAGATTTAGGGTGGGTCTTCCAACTTCAAATGAGCCAATCAAGAAAATCCCTCACAGTCGGTACCCAACTGCTTGGGTCTTATTTGATTCCAGATGTGGTCAAGTTGACAACCAAGATCAGCCATCATAAAGGGACAGCAGTGGCAGTACCTTGCCACCCCTGGTTGATGCTTTCTGCCGACATGTAAATATAACACACTCAGTGAAAGGGGGTCACCACTTACACAACCCACTGAGTCTCCTCCTCTAAACAGTAGCTCTGCCAGTACAGACAGAGGCTCCCTAATGCCAAAATCAGAAATCCAGAAGGCTCCAAGACACAAAACATTTTCAACTGCAAACATGGCATAATTAGAAACTTCTGCACCACAGAGCTTTGCTTCCTGTGCAAAACTATTAAAACTGCCATAAAAAATGGCCCCAGGCTGTGTGTATAAGTTGTAATCAGAAGCATAAATACATTTCATGTTTAAATTTATGCCTCCTTCCTGAGATAACTCATATGCATATGCAAATATTCCAAAATATGTATTAAAAATACCTGGAATCCCAAATATTTCAGACAGACTCTCACACTTGAGTTAGCTATCAGAGCTCACACTTGAGTTAGCTATCAGAGCTTGAACCTGATGCCAGGGGAACTAACACTTCTCTGGTATTCATATTCACCTCCAAGCCAGAGATCAGATGGACCCAAGACAGATTCTAGGGAAGAGATAGCAAATGCTTTCCAGACACACTGCCTTCTGACCCTGTCAGCCACAGGCTTCCCATTAGTTCTCAGGGGAAATTGTGGGGCCATGGGAGCTGTGTCTGGGATATGAGTCACGGTGTCACCAATGATGTCAGGGTCACAGTCTGGGCTCTAGAGCCCAAACAAGCTGGTCTTAGCCACCTGTTCCCTACAGGCCAATTAAACAGACAAGAGATAGTGGGAAGCAGCAGAGAAAGATGGAGTCACTGTGGTCACATTGAGAAGAGGAACACATAAAAAGTCCCACCAACATCCCTCCCAAAATCTGTCTGTCCTCTGCATGCTACCATGATTGAGAGGGCAAGAGGTGCATGTAATTTTCTGCAGTTTTGGTCAAACCGTGGTCCTGCCTGTGAAGGAAATAAATAAAGAGGGCAATGGGTCTGCATAATTAAGCAGTTGTGGTCATCGTGTGGTCCCAACCATCATCATCATCTGGGCTTTCTTCGAGGTATTCTGACTAGGGTCAGAACTGTGGGAAATCTTTTGCTAGAAGGTAAGTCCCTCCCTCTGGCACCAGTGCCCAAGGCTTTTCCTTCTTCCAGCAGGAGACTACTGGTCTAACCAAAATGTCCATTGCTTCAATTGTGTGACAATCCAAAAGAGGGGTAAAGGCGTCTCTTTAGGATGTCTTTATCCCTTCCCAGAAGATTACAGCTACCCTGGTATTTTTCCTTAAAGGAACAAGCTTGCCATTATAAGTGAGAGTTTCTGAAAAGAATCTGTGTCTGCAAAGACTGACTGATCAGAACTGCAGTGATGTGGATGAGTTGGAATGTCACAGGTCCGGAGCTTAGTTATATCTTATCCTGAGCTAGCTGTAGCCTCGCACTATGGCCACTTGCTTGCCCACCTCTGTGTTGTACCTAATATCCTACAATAAACAAATAAAACCTTTTTAAAAAATTATTAACAGACCACCAGCTTCCATCAACCCCAAAACTAAGAATGCCATTTGATGGTATCTGAGACCTATAGGAGAGATTCCCACTACTTGCTCTAACTGCCTCTCTGATGCGCCCACCAAGATGTATTATAAATTTAATATATTTTAAAATTGCCTTAAATCATGGCTTTTTTTGTTTCTATAAGAAGTCACAGAGCTGCTTCTATGTTGTAACATGGAACCTGGGGTAACATAACTCAGTATTTCCCAGACATTGGTCCCCAAAATTTGGCTGCAGGATAAACTACCTTTTATTCCCTTCAAGAGAAGAGGA
Organism: Peromyscus aztecus; assembly: GCA_902168405.1. Classification (NCBI taxonomy): domain Eukaryota; kingdom Metazoa; phylum Chordata; class Mammalia; order Rodentia; family Cricetidae; genus Peromyscus; species Peromyscus aztecus. The sequence goes on from CABHPQ010169243.1 coordinate 41,810, forward strand.
ATGGCTTTGTTTTTCGTTTGTTCGCTTGCCTTTTGTCAACACAGGAAACCTACTCCCCCCTCTTTTATTAGGCAAGATTGGAGACATGGTGTGTGCATGAAAGGGGCGGCTTAGATCATGAAGACAAGGCTCTAAGACACTGGCAGACAGATGACCTGGGGTGAGGGTGGGCGTGGCTACCTCCCCTGCCAGCTCCAATTTATAGAAGAAATCACAGCCCCTCTGTCTCTCTGAGGTTCCTGTCATCGGGATCTGTCATGGCTTCAAAATGAATGTGCACACTGGAGCTTTGAATCTTGCTGGAGAATAAGGATTTCCATACAAGGATGTCTAACTGAGCTGAGCGGTGGTGGCGCACACCTTTAATCCCAGCACTCAGGAGGCAGAGGCAGGTGGATTTCTGTGAGTTGGAGGCCAGCCTGGTCTACAGAGTGAGTTCCAGGACCGCCAGGGCTACACAGAGAAACCCTGTCTCATTTGAAAAAGAAAAAATTGTTCGGGCCTTCTTCCCTTTGCCCCCTGGACCAACATTCAGCCTCCCTTGGGTTTGTTCCCTGGCAAGGTGACTCTTAGACCCTCAGAGCAGATGCTGCTCAAGTTAAATTCGCCTGCAGCCCTGCTATCTCCATCCTCGTAGTCGATTCTAGGATCCCTGTAACCACAGAGAGGAAGCGATGGCCTGTGGCTCTAGAAACAGACTCCCAGGTGTCTGGATTCCAGGAGAATGGTGTCTGTGTGATGGGCACCATCTCACCTTCCCCCAAGGAAGTTTCTAGACCACATTGCTAGCCTGTGGATATCAGAGAGATACACACAACTCCCTACCTTATAATGGGTACACCTCCACTAAACATACCCTCCCCCTCTGCTCACATCCTCAGAGCTGCATATTCCTTCCCTTGAATTCCTTCCCCTCCTTCCGCCACCCAAAAATCAGGGACAGCCTGACTTCAGGGCCGTGATGTGAAGCCCACCTTCCTCTGAGACCTCTAAGAAGGGACCCTCACTCTGCCTCACCAACGTGAACTCATCAGAGCCCATGCCATGGTATTAATCTATCTATGGCGTTGGGATAAGTACTCTCTTTAGAGACCCCAAAATGCTGCCTGTCTGTGTGTCCATGGCATTATTCATTCCGGTTAAACCTCTTACCCACAAGTACAGTGTGCATCAGTGTCCTCCTTGGACTCTGTATCTGAGAACTTTCAGTCATCAGGATAACCTGGCTTCCACTTTGGCCCTGGGATAAAAGGCTCCAGCCAGAGACCCCAAAGGGAAGAACAATGAGCTCCCTGCCTGGAAGTTGGAGTGTCTCAGGTGAGTCCCTTTACCAAAGTCACAGCTTCCAGAGGCTTTGCAGCAGTGACACCCCACCCCCCACCCCCCACCCCCGTGGCTGGAACACTCTCCCTGTTCCTCAGACCTGGAGCAAGGCTCACAGCTCCCTCTGCTCCCAGATGACAACTGTGTGGGGACCGCTCTACTCCACCTCTCTAGTTCCTTTACTGTACTCTATCAGTCCTCTCATTCTGTTCTGTCATCTGCTTCCTGGGGGACCCAGAAGCAACGCCAAGCTAGACATCTGGGCATTCTTGCTCTTTGCACCAGTTAGAACCGCTCTGCTCCTGGTTAACTGGCATTGTCAGGGTCAGAACCTGGGTCACAAAAGCCCAACCAGCAGCTGGTCACACGTCCAAATTAAACAGGTAAGTATTAGTGAACACGAAGAAAGGTTTATCCAGTATAGCCACGTTGGAAAGGGGAACAAAGAAATCCCATGACCCCACCAAGTTCATCTTTGGGGTATTTACATGAGGTCAAGTTTAAATAGAGGGCAAGAGGCATGCAGAGCTAAGCAGCTGGGTCAGGTTGTGGTCCCGCCCAGCATCGGTGCCTAGCTGTCAGTATCTCGTGCAAGGCGGCCTGACAGTGGTTCCTCTTTTCTACGGGTGATAACTTCCAAGACCCTGAGTAGATATCTGAAATACGGAGAGCATCAGAACCTATAAATCCTATTCTTCACACACACAACATAAGTCAAAGTTCAGCTTGTAAACTAGGCGAGTGAGAGATGAACAATACTAACTAGAACAAGTTTAGCGAGAGACCACAATGAAGTTATGTGACTGACACCTGCCTTCCCTTTCTCTCTCCCTTCTCCCCTCAAAATAACTTAATGTGTTTTGTTCATGCACTTAAATGAAGCAGAATGGAAGTAGTGGATCTCAAAACTACACGTCTGGTGTTCAGTGACCCTGATTTTGCTTAATAATGTTCCTAAGCACAATAGCAGGATGTTGTTAATTGTCATATTGCAAAAGAAACCCTAAGGGAAGGTGGGATCGCACCTAGAAAGGCAGGTCCACCTTCAGCCATGCCAAAGAGGTGGGTGGGATAATTAATCCTTTAATGAGACACTGAGCTTTTCTTTCTCAGAAAGTTGCCAATTTTCTTTTCTTCTTTTCTGTCTTTCGGATGCTGGCCAGAGCTTAAGCAACATTTGTCTGGTACTTTGGGTTTCCTGTCTCTTTCTCTAAAGCTCTTCTCCCATCCATGTGGTGGACCTCCATGCTGTAAACAAATGGAATGGCTTTTTATCTTCTTTACTCCATTCTTCTCCTCTGGGTAGCTGCTGATACTTACAGCAGGCTTTTCTTTTAATTTCAATAGAATTAGCCTCTATTTGAGTCCATTCTTAAATTATTTTAGAAGGAGACTAGGAACTCCAATGTGGTGATATATTGTGTCCCCCTAATGTGTGCATCTTAATAAACTTATCTGAGGTCAGAGAACAGAACAGCCGCTAGATAGACATAGAGGCCAGAAAATAGTGGTACACACGCCTTTAATCCTAGCATTCTGGAGGCAGAGATCCATCCGGATCTCTGTGAGTTCAAAGCCACACTGGAAAAAGCCAGGCATGGTGACACACGCCTTCAATTCCAGGAAGTGATGGCAGGAAGCAGAAAGGTATAAAAGGCGTGAAAACCAGGAACTAGAGTTCGTTAAGCTTTTGGCTTTTAGCAGCAGTTCAGCTGAGATCCATTTGATTGAGGACCAGAGGCTTCTAGTTTGCAGAAACGAGATCAGCTGAGGAATTGGCGAGGCGAGGTTAGCTGTGGTTTGTTCTGCTTCTCTGATCTTTCAGAATTCACCCCAATACCTGTCTCCAGGTTTGTTTTTATTAATAAGACCTTTTAAGATTCATGCTACACCTCAAGAAGGGTCTTCAGCTACCAAGCTATCACTAATAGACATGCCCTCGCCCCCACCTGTTCGGTGGCAGGAGAGTTGGGGTAGGGAGAGAGTCATCAAGATTAACTATGTGAAAGAAACTAGCAGACAGATAAGGACTGAATACCCTCCCTCACCTGGCTCCCTGTAACAGAGCATGTGTGAGAAATGCCCAGGCTGTCCCAGTGTGAGGAAGGGTGACTGTTCTGTAAATGGCCTATAAAGGGTCATGAGACTCCTGGCCAAGTGATTTTTAGCACATGCCTTTCCCCAGCTCATTAATCCACTCCCAGTCTTGGCAGGAGCCTTTCTCTTTCTTAATAAACTGTCTCTATTTCTGTTACTAATCATGTATCCCGGGGAGAATTCTTTGTCCTGGCACACAAGAACATGGAAATCTTAGTGTGCACCCTCCTGACTCAGCCCTGAGTCTATAACAGCAGCACACTGTAGATTCTGGGTGAAGTGGCCTTCTTAGAGGAAGGTGGTGATGAGTGCCCAGCTGCTGGGTGACATATCTTCTCTGCTGCTTGAGGTTCCCACAGCCCAGAAAATCCAGTGCCTCCCCTCTGGGTCCCTTTGGTGGAACTTCCAAGGCCATTATTTCTGCAGTATTCACATCAGAAGTGATACCTTCTACCCATCTTTGTCTCCAAAGCCAAACACATATCCACAAACTGAACATCCTCCCTTCATGCCCTGAGATTGCAACTGCACCTATGGAGGCTGTTGAGGAAGAGAGAGGTTAAAATTCCACCTACATATCAGGGCCAAGGCATGCTGGGTAGAAAAATGGGACCTAGTTAGAAACATGTTTGAATCTAAAGCTATGAACATATAGGACCAGGGGGCATAGCAACTCTGTGGAAAAGAGAATGGCCACATAACTCACTAACCCAATTCTCAAGTTCTGACTAGGCTAGTGATGTTGGGTGATCCCAAAATCCTTTTAGGGCTGTACCCTCAGCAGGCAGCCCACACACTGAGCAGCCTGATAGCTAACAGATGTCCCACTCTGGTCTTCAATTTTCACTCAAGCTCTGAGCACATCTCTTTCTCTGGGAGAAAAAGAGACCAGAATCCACCTGTGTCTTCAAGTCTGTCTGATGTTTGACCTCTGCATTTGTCCTTCTTGTATGAGAGGAAAGGGTGCCTGGAGGACTTGTCCTTGCTAGAGACTAAAGGTCCTCTGTCCCTTCAGAAGTCATGTGTAGCGGCCCTAATTCCATAGGTACTTAGATCTGGGATCTTGGAATGTGATTAGATCATGGGGGTGGAGCCCTGGTGATTTTGGTTAATGGCCTTACAATAGTGATAGAGGACTATTGGGGTGTCTTTGGATGTGACAGTCTTTCTTAGCTCTGCTGTGTTTAGGTTGAGAGGCTGGGGGTCCTGGGAGCTCAAAAACCATCAAAGCCATCCAAAGCCGGAGGCCTCGGGTCCTTGTTTCATGAATTCAAAGAATGAAATTCACAGAGAATGAGTTTTAGAAAGAGGTGTTTTATTATGATAGGGCACTCAAGGGAGAGCAGGAAGACAGAGCTCCTGTACCACAGAGGGGTCCCCAGGAGTGAGATACCACTGGAACACACTGCCTTGAAGATAATAAGGCTTTAATAGATGGGGGAAGGGCTGGGGGACTGAGCTGGCCAGTCCAGTTTCCATTACAAGTGTTGAGGTCCTTTGGTCATATACTCAGTACGGTTCCAGGAACTGGGCATTCTGCAGAACTCAAGTCAAGTCCTGAGTGAATGTGTATTGTTGACATTGTCATGACCAAGCCAAGGAAGCCAATGCCTCAGTCCCATGGGTGTGGTAAAGCCTTTCCCAGATGAGGCTAGGAGGGATGGCGAAGCCTTCCTTGTGGATCCAAATGTGAATGTTGACAGTGTGTGCAGAAAATGTCTACTGTCACTTTCCCCCCGCTAGATGTTTACAACCTGAAAACTGCTCCCCTGCAGAGACTGCCCCACCATGATCAGATTTACCTGTCGTACCTTAAGAGGAGGGGGGCTGCTGCAGGTATTGTGGCCAAAGCATCAATTGGATTCTCACACTACATTCTTAGAGGTGGGGATGCATCCTAGGCAGAGAATTTAGCCTTTTTAGAGTAAAATAAGATAAATTTACTCAGGTCACCTAGAAGAGTGACTCAGTGACATGGGCTGTTTCCTTGGATCCTTCTTTGAAATTGTTCTCATGTAAAGCTATGTCACTGAGAAAAATCTTGAACCTGCAATCTCTCCAAAGTGCTGGGTTACAAGAGTGTGCCACCCCACCAGGTTTATATGGTACTAGGGTTTTGTGTACACTGGGAAAGCACTACTGAACTACATCGTCAGCTCTCCTTGTGGCTTTCTAGGCAAAGTCCACACAAGACGCAGAATTTTCAAGGATATCAGTCTTAGAATCCCAACTTCAAGCACCGTGGGGAATGAACTTGTTCTTGTATAATCCATCTGCTCTGCAGATGTTATCATAACAGCGTGAGTAAACCAATATCACTATGGCTCGTGGCCACAGAGCAGCCTCAGAGGCCTTCACCTCTGGTTTTCATAGATCCTGTGCCTGGAGGAACATGGAGCCTATGCTTTCTTTGCAACATTAGCAGGTTGGCTGGGTGCTCACACATTCCATTGCTGCAATGCCAGAACATTCCGTTCCAATGAGACAAGCATCACCAAATCGAAGCCTCCCTTTTGGGAACTGGATTCAGTCATTTCGTCTGCTAACATGGATCATTTAAAAATGTGTTATCCTGCTGCCTCTTGGTTCTTGTCTCACACCCTGCCCTTCCTTCCAGCAATCTGTCCTAGCACCATCAGTCAAGACAGAACTGCCTACACCGAACTTCGCACCAGCTTCTCCCTCTGCCTCGAGTGTGTTTCAGGGGAACGCAGAATCAGATTGCCCTTCTCATAAGAGATGTGTTTTTTTAAAGAGTTATTAATACTATGAACAGAGAGACAACACAATGGGGACTTTGAAGAGAATTCAGACCCACGTGACAGCGTGGAGGTCCTGTCTTACAGGTTTCAGTAGAGGAGAGGTCCCATGCCACACAGTAGCCCGTAGTTTGTTTGCTGGCACAAGTAAGTTGTCTCGGATTCCCAGGCACCCAGCCTTCTGTCCATGCCCTGCCCTTCTCCTTGCTTTCTTCTACTCCATTTCAATTAGCATCCATCACTACGCTACATGTCAATTTGTTTCTTATTCATTCTTGGCTTCTTCTACAAACACAGTACAATCAAAGTGACATAGAACTAGAGGTTGGAGTCCTAGCGTCCAGTATATTATCTGTTGCACAGAAACCCTCAAGAAGCACTTGTTAAATTAATTAACACCCC